>PVIY010008597.1:0-76188 GCA_004026745.1 Myrmecophaga tridactyla | reverse complement strand
GCTCACTTTGTTAGGACTTTCCAGAGCATTTCACTTCACTTTCATAGAAAAAAAATACTACTTACACATCTGTTTTAATAACAAAAATTGCATTAATTTGTACATTGGAATAAACAGTTTGGGGAACAAAAACATGTTTAGCTAATAACTCAGCCAGTGTTAGCTGAAGTGTATAGGCGTTAGAAGCTGGCATACTAGCCAAGATGATCCATCATGATGTGGGAGCTCGTTGAGTATATGGTACTAAGGAAATGGGTGACCTGGGGGTTGGCTAGATAGAGGTAGTTAAGCACACTGCTTCTTATGCACAGAACAAACTAGGTATTAGTCACCATTTATAGAGCAACATGCTAAGGACTCATGTTTTACTTTCCGTGTCTTTCCCTTATAAATAAATGAATAAATATTAAAAACTCATTATTCAGTCTTCCTTCCATCGATCATACTCTGTCTTTGCCATATTATCTGATATATTTATGTACTCTTAAGCTTCTGCACAGGATACTACTCATTTTAGCTTTTTATGTAGTAGCTCCTAGAATTTTAGATTCTAGGGCAGAAAGGATGCCCATACTTATTTAATTATATTCTTGTTTTCTGTTACTGTTAAATGCACTTGCATAACACTATTGTGTTACTTTTGCTGCTGCCACATATATTTATTGAAAACTTCTCTGATAGTATCCAATTTAAAAAGCAAAATTATTTCCACTCTCACAAGGTTAAAGAAAATAAACATCTATTATCAACATCTGAAATAGAAACCATGTAAATCTTAATCATTTCAAAATCATTTGTATCAATTATTTTCAAACAGAGAAGCATACTCTTGTGGAAATGTTTTAGATGAAGGGTAAGTAACTTTAGAATGTTTTTGCAAAACTGAACTTTCTGGTAGAGCCTAATACACTAGACATAACTGCACATTACTAAATCACTTTATTGTACTTAGATATATATATATATATTTAATTTTCAAAAAAGTTGAATAAAATTAGTAGGGCTTTCTACTAGGCCATATTTTAAATGTATATTAATTTTCTACAATTTATGCACTTTCCCTAATATGGAAAAATTTGTTGCAAATCAACTGTCACAATAGACCCACCTGAGGAGCTTTTTAAAAAAACATGCTATAGCTGGGCTTCATCCCCAGGGATTTAGATTTACTTGGAATTAAGTCATTTATAATTCAGAGATGTTTTAGGTTTACGAAAAAGTCACACAGAAACTCGAACAGTGTATCTTTAAATCCCTGTAATGATTCTAAAATGCAGTCACAGTTAAAAACAACTGATTATAAGTATAGGTTATAATTTATCTGCATGAAATTTGTAAATTAAAATCTATAGTCCTAATATAACCAAATGGCCTATTTTAATAGTCTATTTAAGTTCACCCATTCCACAAATATTTATTGACTACCTACTATTCACCAAATCCTTATTAGATGGATGCCTTTGTCTTTCTTACAGGGTTTTACTTATTTTCAGTGAATAAGACCCTGTGGGATTATTTAAACATCGCATGTAACGTGCATGTAGGCTTAATTAATTACCTTAGTCTTTGGCTGTCCTTTCATCTGGATCACACAATGCTTTCTTGGTTTCTTCCTGTTCTTTTTACTGTGATTTCATACAATCTATTTAGGAAAATCTATTTAGTCATTATATAGTGTAAAATATATGTTTTGCATAATTTTATATCAGCTTATTCAATATACATCAAGAAGCACCCAGTATGTTTCAGGTTCTGCGGACATGGTCTTACACTTACATGACTCACGCTCCGGTGGGAGGCAGAGAAGCAGATACTGTTGTGTATGACGTGCTGCATGAGAGGCTGGAGGACCAGAGAGCAGCAGATAAACGCAGCTAAACAAATAAACTCTTTGGGGACAATCGGGGAGGGTTTTTCCAAGGAAGTTACACTTAGTATGAGCCAAGAAAAGAAGAGAAAGAAGTTTTCTGGCATAGAAAAGAATATTTGGAAAAACTCAGAGGAATGAAAGAAAATGGCGTGTCAAGTAAACAAAGGTAGTTCAACATGGTTGTAGCAAGGAGTGAGAGAGGAGGGCCCCTTACTTCTCCTTCCGAGCCACGAGGAGTCTCTGAGCCAGTTTCTTTAGTTCTGTTCTGAAGAAATTGAGGGCTACCAAAAGGCTTGCATAATGTCACATAATGATTTCATCTGTCCGTCTTAACACACAGGCATGTTTACATATATAACCATATAAATTTCCTTGAAATATATATATATGTAGATTTTTTTATTTTTAAATTAAAAAATATATATGACAAAGAAACACAAACATTCTTAATGTATGATCATTCCATTCTACATATATAATCAGTAATTCACAATATCATCACATAGTTGCATATTTATTCATCATGATCATCCTTGAAATATATTTGAAGTTTTTTATTGTTTTTGGAAAGAAACAAATTCTATCAATTCAAGTAAATCTGTAATACATATGTAACAAAGTTTCAAAACCAGGACAACCTATTTCTTGGTAGAAGATTTTATTCTTGTCTCGGAGGATTAAGTTTTTTAATGCTCCACAGTGTTCCCGTAATCATGCCAGTAGATGCAATTAATAAGTTCTCAGTGCAGACGCTGGAGATGTGAATTTGAGAGTCCACAGTTTTTAGGTGATGCTTAAAGTCATTAGACTTGGATTTTTATCTTTTTTATCACTGTGGTATCCCCAGTGTCTGGCGTATCCCCAGTGTCTGGCATGTGGTAGATACTCAGAAAACTTCTTGAGTACATGAATGTCTAAAACATTGAAAAGTTCTTCATTTTTAAGATGAGCATAACATGGAATTATAATAATAATGCATTATGTTAACTAATATTTTGGGTTACTAAGATATGCCAAATGCTGCTCTAAGAGCTCTAACAGATATAATTTCATTTAATGTTCATAGCAATCCAACAATGTTCAGTTAATATCCCTGTTTTATAGAGGCACAGAGTTTAGGGAACTTGCCTAAAGGTCTCACAGCAAATAGCGATGAAGTTAGAATTTGAACCCAGGCAGCTGAATTCCGGAGCCTCGTCTCTTAACCTTCGCCTGTATATCAGGAATGGAAGTCCGTGAACTTGACAACTCTGTGGTGCTATGGTGGGAGACAAATAATCAACAAGCCAGAATTGTAGGCCAGTGGAATATGGTAAAGATTGATTCCCCACTGGTAATCCTCCTAATCTCAGAAGAATGGAATCGCATATTCTGCCCAAATGCTTTGTCTTTCACATTGCTTACAGTGTCTTTTCCAAGAAAAGAAACTTTTAATAAATTACATATGTTCATTGCTTCTCTTTAAAAAAGGTTTTGGAAGATACTACTTAATTCATTTTAAGGAGGCCCTAAAACATTAATCTGTCTTCTCAATATGACTTATTATGAATGTCATCGCTACAGAATGTAGTTTGCAAATGGGAATTCAAAATAATGAACTTTCTCTTGTATAATTTCACTGGAGTAAATGCTCGTTTATCTTCAGAAAGAGCATAGGCGTTTACGTGAAGGACAATGAGAATAAACTTCCGCGTGCAAAAGCCGAAACGTTTGGTGCCCAGAGCTTGCTGCTGGTGTTGAGTACGGCCTCCTCCGAAGGTCTTTTGATCTCTTGTTCTGTTTTGTTCTCCACCTGAGCATTAATGATTTTGTGTTTCTAGACCATCACTGAAAAACACAAGCTAAATGTTCCGGAGACGATGACAGAGGTGCTTGATGTGTCTGATGAAGAGGGTAAGAGTTTTACTTAAATTTCTGCTGGCATCTGTCACATTCTTGCACAAGACAAACTGTCCCTTGTCCAGGGGCTGCATCTTCACCTTACAGTCACTCTCCTTCACGTTTGTTTCAGTACGTTTACTTTTGTCATTTTGGGGGGTGATCCCGGGAATTCCAATTAGTATATTTTTCTCCTGATATTATCTTTGATGTCTCAGTTGCTGGAAAAGCGGGGGGGGAAAAAAGGCAACTGGAAATTGGCCGTCTGTTAGAATATCTAGCTGCAATACAATTGTTATTAATTTCTGTTTTAGCTTTGTTGAAGTATATTTTTGTTAAAATGCCACAAAGAGACTTTGAAGTTTACTCTATTAAAGGCATATCAAGAAATCTCTGCAGAGGAAAAGGATTTTAGAAAAGGTTGAAAGAGAACATAGTGGTACAAATTCATTATAAGAATTTGATTCTCTAAGTCAGAAAATCTGGTCTATGTAATTTTAGTCTGATGGAAATTATTTAAAGCAATAGGTTCAAACAAAGTTCTGAAAAGCTGTTTTTCTAGAAGGAGCACGAGGGACTCCACCCAGCAGGATTTCTGGCTCCCTACCTCTACTTCAAGTAGAGTCATTGATTTTTCTTTGTTTATTTTGAATTTCCATGCACTATTCCATTTGAACAAAAAAATAATGAAAGCAACATTAAAATATACAGTCACGATTCAATAGTGCAGCAAAATTAGTGCCATAAAGATGTATATTGCAAATGTATGTGTTTGAAAAGTTATTGCCATAAAATATGGTACTAGACCCAATTCTGATTGCCTTTATGAGAGATATTAAAAGGTTTTTCTTTAGATGCTTCAAGGTATAATCATAAGTAAAACTTTACATTGAGATGTCCTTACTTGTAACCAAGTTTTTAAAATTACCTATTAGTAATAGGCATTGTGTTAGCTCAGCTTGTATGAGAACTTATGACAGGAATAAGCAAAGATCAGATCAGAGTATTATTATGAATAAATTAAAGGGTATTTCCAAAGCCAGCAGTTCATGTTTTTTTTGTTATAATAATTTTTCATTCTGTCCTAGTATTTGCCAATTAATTTTCAGTATTTCCATGTGCACATCGTATTTTGTCTTTTGGGATCATCCTTCTTATCCTCACTTGTATGTTGAACAGCTTTTAAACAGTGTGGTCACCAGTTTATTGATGGAGAAGCACTTAGTGATTCAGGTACTATAAGAGGAAATTGTTGGACTGAGAGCTTTTCTTTGCTTCCTATTTTTCTTTACCTGATAGAAGCAACATGCTTAATATTTAAATCTGTGTGCCTAAATACTAATCTGTTTCTTTTGAAATAGCATGTGTAGTTTGCTGGAATTGCGTATGTGTGCATTTGAGTGTGTGGATTTTATTAACTGGGAAACAAAGCCATTCATTGTTTATACCGTTAATGATTTTGCGACAATTATTAGAGATTTTTTTGATATAATTATCTAGTGAACATTATAAAAATATTTTGCCAAAAGCCGGCATCTCTTATTTAAATTCAGAGAAAAATAATTCTTTGCATAGTTGTTTCTTAACTAGCATGAACAAGCTAATGACTTAGACTACCTGAAATGAATGCAATTCATATCATCATTCTTGAATGAAGATATAGTTTAGGTGTGGTAGAAAAATTTAATAGTGAAAAAGTGACTTTCAAGTGTAGTTAAGAATAGAGAAAAATTAATCTTTAAAAATTATTTGGGTGACCTTTTGACTTAAAGGGGAGAGAAATGAATAACATACAACCTTCTATCTAGTGCGAAGGTTCCAGCGTGTACTTTAAGCAAGGCCCAATGCATGAAAATATAACTTTATAAATAAGATAAATTAGATAGTAATTTTGCTTACAAAATAGTTGTTAAGGAATTTCATTAGCTAATATATTTAAAGTATTTTGGGGGTGTATAGAAATTCCATTTTTATGCAGCAGCTTCTCTGACCTGCCCATTACATAAAATAAGATCTGACTGTAACAATCCGTGAATGTTTATTAAATAACTTACTAAAAGTTATTAGTGAAAGGAAATTTTGATTTGAGAAGAATTGGGCTAATGATCATGACAGTCTCTTGTGGTGAAAAAAGATGTTTTCTACTTTTAGAAAAAGCCAAAAATATTTGAATATTTTTATTCCCAGAAGGAAATTCAAGTTGAATAGTTTTTATATATAAGATATAATTTGGGTATTGTGAAGTAGCTTTTTTTATGCAAAGAATTTGCCTAAGGAAATTTAGCTGATCAACATTTCCAAGCCATTAGTAGTTTGTGAGGTTAAAATGTTTCATGCAACCTGCCATCATCCCTGTGGGCACAAAGCATCCACAGGTGTTTGGAACGTATTCCCCAATCCCTGCTTCTGTGTAGTATCTACTATTTTAGGAATCATGTCACTACTCGGAAGAGTGTTCAAGCCAAGTATGGATACCCTTTCAGGCTAACTTGCTACAGTAAAGCAGTCAGAATTACTCACTCATAAATCCAATCAACAGATAGTGAATATGATATTATTGTGTATAGAAAACTATAACTGGTAGCATGGGGGAAACAAAGGTAAACATGCCTTCAAGAAACATACATTTAGGAGAGAGAATATATAAATTAAAAGAACTCTAATTAAAGATACTATGACTTTAGCTTCCTATATCTTCTGGGGAGATCAAGAGGAAAGAGAGAGATCATAGACTTGCTGAGAGATTAATAGAAGGGTGGTGCAGGTTTCAGAGAGTGGAGAAAGAACACTAAGGAAAGTTCCTGAGATAGGAAAATACAAGATAAATGCACAGAGTGGCAAAGTAATCCAGTAATTCAGTTAAACTGATGCATGGAAATAGACAGGGCTCTTTGTAGTAGGTGGAATAATGGCCCCCAAAAAGATATGTCCTCTGGAGTCTGTGACTGTGACCTTATTTGGAAAAAAGTGTCTTTGCTATGTAATTAAGTTAAGGATCTCAAGATGAGATCACTTTGAATTAGGGTGGGACCTAAATCCAATCACAGATTTATAAGAGAAGAAGGCAAAGAGACAGGGGAGAAGGCCATTGAAGATAGATAGATATTGTCATTATTCTGCCTCAAACCAAGGAATGTCTGGAGCCACAAGAAGCTGGAAGAGGCAAGGAATAGAATCTTCCCTAGAGCGTCTGGAGACAGTGCAGTTTGGATACAGATTTATAGATACTCAGTATATAGACTGCCTTTGAAGTTGTAACAACACATAATATGTCAAGAAGCAAAGTCAGATGAAAGGTCAACATGTAGACAGCATGGAGACTGAGAAGAAAAACTCAAGGACATAGGAGGAAGAGCAGGATAGATTATCGTCAGAGAAATTAAGGAGAGTAGATTTTCAAAGAGAAAAACCACATCTTGGCCACTGATTGATTGCCCAAATTAGGAAGTATTTGCTTAATAGGTTTGACTGTGAAAGGAAGAGGAGTCTGAGTCTGAAATAAAATGGGCCTAAGAGTTGAGGGAATAGGTTACTATATTTCAAAGATAGCAGGGACGTAGATACTTTATCTGTGCATGGGAAAGAGTTGATAAATGAGGGGAAGTCGAAGATGAAGGACCTAGCAAGCAAGAAAGATGGGGGGAGATGAGCATCCAAAGACAAGGTGATGGGCTGGCCATGGACTAGCAGAATATCCCCTCTCCTACCTAGATGTGACATAAGAAATGATTGTCCTATCGTCTTATTATTTGGACACATTCAAAATGTTTAAAGCTTTAAGTTGCATGCAGAATTTTCCTAGTTAGGGAACTTGGGCAATTTTGTTTTGTTTTATTTTTCCCACAACCTGGCTTTTCATTTTCGGCTTATTTCTGCAGGCATTTATACTTTTCATCTTACACTGTAGATGTGCACAACTTAATATACAAGTTTCCTGGGAGAGAAGTTTTAGGATAGCACCAGCAAAATTAGTCTCCACATAGGCATCTTCTCAGCTGATTTCAGTGTTGTGTTAGGATCTGACCATTTTTCTCTGAGACATTGAAACGTCAGGATTTGTACCTAAGTCAACCATCAGTCACTCTAAAACTCACTTTGAATAACACTGAACCTAGGAGGGGATGTTTTATGCAGCAGCTATTTAGACAGTGGTTTAGTTTCCTAGACTACTTAGGCCTTCATCATACACAGTGGGAATTTGTTTGCTCAGTTTTGAGGCCAGGAAATATCCAAATCAAGGCATCATCAAGGTGATACTGTAATCCCAAAGACCAGTTACCAGTGATCCTTCGCTTCTCTGTCACATGGCAAGGCACATGGCGGTGTCTGCTGGTCTCTCCCTTCTCTTCTGGGTGCCATTGATTTCAATTTCTTGCCTGTCCTGGCTTTTTCTCCCACTTTGTCTGAATTTCATTCTCTTATAAAGGACTCCAGTAAAGGATTAAGACCCACCCTGACTGAGGTGGGTCTAACTGCAGCAGCCTCTTCAAAAGGTCCTACTTTCAATGAGTCCGCACCAATAGAAATGGGCTAGATTTAACAACTTCTTTTTCTGGGTGCAGTAGCTTCAACCACCAAGGGCAGGCAGCGTTGATGGGGAGTGTAGAGAACAGCCACTATTTCATGGGCTCAGTGCAGTCAGAGATTTTTAAATTGTGCCTTCACTTGTCACTAGAGTCATAAAAAATTTGATGTATTTGAGTGAAAATGTACTGTTCAGATTACTTTCTGTCTTCTAAGAAAATTCTATACACATGAGAGGGGCAGGCTAAATCCATGTAGTTTAGTTGCATGGTCTACAAGATAAACTTAAAATCTACCCGCTTCAGCAGACTTTGAGCCATTCTGCCTAGACTTTCTTCTTTTTTATTGTCGTCTCTCTCTTTTCTTTTTCCTTCACCATTCTAAATCTTCTTCTCCCTACCAAGGGAAGACTAAAAGGGAAGAAGTGGGGAGTGAGAAAGAAAGCTTGAAATGTAAGCACTGTTTTATTAAGGAATTTTGAGAACTTTCAAGAACCAAGAAATTTGCTCCTTTTGACTATTTTTGCTGCTAAGAGACTCTGGTGAGAACTGACACATTGGGAGCATCAATAGGAAATGCAAAAGCAAATTGACTTTGAGGAGGGACAGGATACCCTATCTGTATAATAAGGAAGTTGGTGCTAGAAAACAAAGCTCAATTATACTGGCTTCTTTGGGGTTAGACAGGGGGAAGTCTGTTAGAGTGAAGGAAAGAGAGAGAGCATGTGAGTGTCTTCAAGCAGTCCTTTTTAGTATTAACTAAGCTTTTTGGCCTCTTGCTCAAGGGATCCATAAAGTACAGCTTGTATTGTGTTTGTGTTCTGTTACAGATCCTGCATTCAACTATTTCCTTCACGTTATCATAAAATAAGGGTAGACTCAGTCTTCCCAAATGTTAATAGAACTCTTACTTTTTTTTCTGATAACATTTTAGACTTATACCCAAACTAGACCACATCTGTGATTTGTAAACCTTTTCTTACACTTGATCTTAAAAAATTATTTGTTTTCCTGAGGAGTAAACAAAGGTTGTGGCGGAGGGGGACTTACTTGATTCATAAAAGTATGCCTATGTAAAGGTTTATAAGCGGGAAGAAATAGTGGAACATAAAAATGTAAAAATAAGTCCTCCAAAGCCTGTAATTAAAACGTTGAAGCTTTTTGATCTTGTCCCTATGTTTAGGCACTAACCTTCTTCCTATGTTTTTTGCCATTTGTCATCCAACATGACCATTTACCATTGACAAGTTACTCTTAGTGTTCTGTAAATAAGCAATGCATATGACTCTTCCATTGATACTGCTTGTGCTGATCTCATGACCCTGTATATACTCTAACCTCTTGCCTGAAATACCATCATTTCTGCCTACAAAATCAAGCCCAAAGAAAGGACCAGTTCCAATTTCTTCTTCAAGGTAACCTTTTCCAGCCCTCCCCTACCATAGACTTTGTTTCCTCCTCTGAATCTGTTAGTTCTTAAAGTTGACCAATATCACGCATTTTGTTTTTTACTATATTGTCATTTTATTGTTAGATTGTTATTACCATTGCATCTTGCTTTGTGAGGGAGCACTTAAGAATATCCACAAGGGCAGAGGGCAGAAAAACCATTTTAACACCTGAATTTAAAAAAAAAATCTTTACCCTAAGTTTCATTAGAGCTCTTAGATGTATGAAATATTTAAACTAAGTACATTATATTTCTTTCTTTAAAGTATATACAGTTTTTCAAAAAGTGTTTTTGCAGTATTTAGAAAATGAAATTCAGCTCATATGACATCAGTGTGTCAACGCCTTGATCATTTTGTATTAATAAAAACAATAGCTTGCTATTATATGCTAGCACTGTTAAATACTTATATGTTATTTTATTTAATTCATATAGCTACCCTATGAGAAAGATTATTGATATCATCTTCATTTTCTTGTTCAGGGAGGATACTTGGCTAATAACTGGTAGAACTAGAATTTGATCCCAGGTCTCTCTGATTCTAAAGAATCAACTTTTAATTACTACTTAAGGTAACCTAACTCAAAATAAATAAAAATCTAATGGTGACTTAATTATACCTCTATTTATTGGAACTTCTTTAATTTATACAATATTTAGTTTCAAGAAATTTATACTAAATTTAGATTAATCTGGAGAGCTATTCTTTGATATATTCCTGGGTTCATATATACAAAGAAGGAATGAAATGTTGAGGACAGAGCCCTGTTCTGTAGGTTTAATTCTGGATCTGTGTAAATTACTGTTGATTTTGAAAATTTTTAAATAAATGAGGTTTAAATCATAACTCTCATTTAAATAAATGAGATTTGAATAATAACTTAACTGTAGGAATGAAGTACATTCCTTTGTTTTCCCTTACTTTGCTTATCGAGCTTAAAGTGTGTGTTCAGTTCCCCAAAACCGTCTTCAAAAGCTCTTTCTCTCAGATACATTTTTCCGCCATCACAACACGTTGGTGGTGTATAGAGCTTTCTATGAATGAGGTACCATTTGCTGAATTACTTAAAACTGTATTTTGAGAGAGTTCTAGTCCATTTCACATGCAAGAAATGCATCGTTCCCATTTTTGCTTTTAAATGTGAGATTCAACACTAGTATGTCATTTTCTGCCAATTCTTAATTGTTGAATTCACTTTTTTCCTCTCTGCTTTCACTTTGGGAAGTTACCTAGTTTCCAACAAAACATCTTTTTTATGCTCTAATGTTTTAAAAATTAAATTCCAGGTTGTTGATGAAAATATCACAGTCTGCTGACTTTGTTCTAGTCTTCTTTCCTTAATGTACATTCGGGTAACCGCAAATTATTATTCCATTTAAACTATTTCATATTTGTTTTAGAGCAATAGATATTTCTTAGTAGTTGGAAATTATATGAGAGACTGTTAATGCTGGACATAATGTACAAAATTATTGAAGCTACATATAAAAGCTAATTAGCTTACATATTTTGGTAATTTTTTTAACTTTAATAACATAAGCTATAAAACACTTATCACAATAAAGAAATGAGTAAAGGAAACTGACTAGTAATAAAAATAATTAAAATTCAGATAATTTTTTTCTTGGTAAGTAATAGGAAAATGGATCCACTCTGCTTCTCTGACTGTGTTTTAGCATCTTTTAATGGTCTGCATGTGTTCCGTTTGTTCTAGTGTGCAGTGTTTCCGTGATGTCAGTGCTGTATGTGTGATGCATTTCATAATCATTATTCCATGTTGTAGTTGATCTGGAATTCCACAAATAAATTTTTTCTCCATCCTCCTCTGGTTGTTTCAAGGTGACGACACAATGACAGGTGATGGCGGAGAATACCTCCGGCCCGAGGACCTGAAAGAACTGGGCGATGACTCTCTCCCCAGCAGTCAGTTCCTGGATGGGATGAATTACCTGCGCTACAGTTTGGAGGGAGGACGCTCCGACAGGTATTTACATAGAGTTCATACTTGCCACCAGCCAGAAATGTGTGCAGCGCCGTTTTGTGCTGTTAATAAAAACATAGACACAATTATTGAGCACTTAGCAGGTACCTCACCAGTCTCAGCAGGTAGAGGTACCTGTCCTACTCCATTCTCAAACGACTTTGAGTCCCCAGTTCAAAAAACAGGCAACTGGGATCTAGAAAGACCATTAGCCAGAGTCAGACAGTAAGAAGCAGAGCCATGACTAATAAAGAGCCTGCTGCCTTTAAATCGGATATTGGTAGTCATCTTTTCTCTGGTTAAATAGAAGGGGCACTTAAGCCTTATATACCCTCTTGCTTTTTGGCATCTTATAGGCACTTCCAATCCCTTGGTTTCTAATTGGTGTTGTAATTTATTTGAATAGATGTGCGTTGTGAGGACGAATTAGAAAGAGACAACTTCAGAAGGATAATATGCCACAAACTGTCTTTTTCATGAAAAAAAAAATCAGAATAGAATCTCATTGGAGCCTGAATATAAAAAACAATCCAGGGGAGCCCAGATTTTATAGATAAATCTGGGGCAGTTTACATAATATTCTAAACTATAGTATCAATGTTAATTTTTTGCTGATTACCAACTAGCACAATTGGTTTTGTTATTTTTTGAGACAAGCTGAATAAGCGCACTTCATGCTGCCTCATCAAAAGTATGACTGTGGGTTTTCCTTGTAGTAAAATGTCTCTTGCTAACCAATGATCTCTGGTTTATAGTTTTGAACTTGTGCCTAGTCTAAACTGTTTTATGAATATCCAGCAAGTATAGTCTAATAAGTAAATGCTTGCAAAGAGTAATCCATTCAAAATGGATAATTAGCAAAAATGGGCATTTCTTGGACTTTTTCTTTGAATGTCAATGACCCCTCCCTTTTTTTTAAACAATTCATTGTGTGTTTGATGAATGACTTTCGGCCAGGATTTGTAGCAGGTGTTGGGAACACAACATGACTAAGATGTGATTGCTGCAGTCACAATCCAAAAGGGTAAGAGAGACTAGGCTAGGGGTGCATAGCAAGTGTTACTGGAACCCTTAGGCTCAGTCTTCCTGCAGATGATGAGCCCTGATCCCAAATGATGCATAAGAGGTGGTAGAAAAGGTGGGGAGGATGTTGGAAGATACAATAAGATCATTAACAAAGGCTCATGGTATGTGTGAGACACAGAAGTAGTGCAGTGCTTTTGGAGTGTCAGTGCGTGGAAGGGGAAATCGTATTGGTATTTGGATCCCACTGATAATGAGATTGAGGATGAGTTTGAGAAGAGGGTTATAAAAGGGCAAAGTCTGGAGGTTTTGAGGTGACCTGGAAGCTGCTGTGGTCCTGTGTATGGCAGTGGTTGACAGAGGGCTTGAGCTCTAACCTTGGTGGGAGTCAAAGAGAATTTGAGAAATAGAAAGAATTTGAGAGATCCAGATGTGCCAGCGGATTTCCTGGGGCAGGTGAAGAAAAGGAAGGGAATTAAATAGACTCCTTGGCTTGATGGCATAGCTGGCAGTCCTGGGGGTGAAGATACAGAGGGAACAGACGCTTTACGGGTGGGAGTAGATGGAACTGGTGTTGACGTTTGACTGGTTCATGTATTTGGACTTTATCATCTGAGATTCTTGGAAGACTTTAAAATTCAACAAACTGAAATGTTTGTGGCTTTGAATACATGATAATCTGTAAATAATCCTGTTACTGTCAGCCAAAAAGAACTTTATTTTCAGCATGGTCTCTTTTTTTAAGCACAAGTGCTTGACTTGATTCTTTTGGCTTCTTTCAAAGTTCTTAGGGTAAGAAAGGACTAACTAGAGCAACAATTGTTATAAAACAAGACCAACTGGTTTGATGCTTCTATTTAACATTCATTGTTTAAACTGAATGTTTATCAGCCTGTAAGGAATGGGACATGAAACAAACAAGAGGTGATCTGCTTTCCAGGGCCACACTTTTGTTTCTACTGCACCAGATATATCAGTGAGCTCCAAAATGGAATCATAGGCAGCATCTCATTTTCATGTTTTTATTTACTTCTTTATTTTGCTTAGGCAATTCAGTATGTTAGCTTTTTTTCAGTAACCATTTTTCCTTTTCTTTATTTCTTTATTCTGTATGCTTTCAATAGTACCATGCCCAGGTAGGTATTGCATAGCATGGATGCGTAACCTTCCTGGATACATCCACATTTCCCTGCTCACTGCTCAATGTGTGTGTGTATGCGTGTGTGCACACATGTGTGTTTTGAGGGCGGTGGTACCTACATCCTAGAATTATGGATTTATTTTATAATTAGGATTTTTATGTATTAAATTTAATAACTATTTGAGCTAGACAAAATGAATATATTACCAAAACCAAAGACGTCATCCAGACATTGTTTTGTTTTATCTGTCACAGCTCCACCTTGTGGTTGATAAAACACTAGCATGAGCTTCCCCATAACTAGCCTAATTAGCCCATGCGTAGTTGGAGATGACAGGTAAAGTTTCTTATGCCTAAAATGTACCCTGATGTGGGAGAATAAACATACATGCAATATAAGGTATGGTGACTAAAAATACAACCAAGTTCTGATGAGTGAGAGTTTGTGTCCATTTTATGTTATTATTGCTTACAAATTTAAAATGCTAGCCAAACTAATTAATTGGGTTTGACAGCTCGATTAATTACATTTGTAATGAAATATTGCAGTTTTCTGTGACAGTAATTATCACAATTTTCAATAAAATGGCAGACTTTTATATTATCTGATATATATGAATTTATAAAGCAGTTGTACTATATAGTTTAAGAAGTATAAATGTCCTTAGAAAAAACTCTTAGCCCATCTCCTAGTGGAAGGACAAGTAAAAATGTATGCTTATTTAATTATTATTATTATAAATTTATTAGTTGAACAAAAGGACCTCAGCTTAATGGAAAAAAATGGTATCCCTATTGTAAAATATTTAAACTTTGTTTGTAATGTTTTAAATTAGGGTGGACAATTTCTGATCCAAGGACTTGATCTGTTCCAGATCACTGCACTGCTCATTTCCTTCAGAGAGAAAACTTTTTCCACTGACAGAATATTCTAATGATATTTATTTCATTTAAATAGACTCTGTGACAGGTCACAGGGGTGGGTGGGAGAGCAATTAGAAAATATAAACATTGATGAATAATCAGTATTTCAGATGGGAATAAACAGAATGGGCTAAAATAAAATCCATGGAAAAATTTAGACATATGGCTCCTTTTTATTCATTCTTCCTCCTTTCTCTGTGTTTCCAACTCTTCCCACTCTGTCTACAAATCCTAATATTTACCTTTTTCTCTTTATCCTAATTACTTCTTATTGTTTGCATGTCACTTTGTCTTTTACTTTCCTCTTTCTTTTTTCTCTGTTTCTTTCCTCTTGGGTTTTTAAAAAGGACAAAAACTACTACTTGTCTGTCCCTCCCAGTTCAAAACCAATTAAAAGATAGACCTGGTATCAGGTAGATGAATCTCAAAACCTACCTTTATTATTGATATACTGATCGCAGAATGTGGCTCACAGCCAAATGGGCTTGCTAAGGTGGCCTTCCTGAAATAGGGGTGTCCACCTGATTCTAGCCAGTCCCTCCAAGTGGCGTTTGGGACACAGACACCATCTTTCAAGGTTTAGACTACAATGCTGGCAGCTGTGCGCTAAATCTTAGTTGAGGTACCTTTATTTACTATTGAGTAAATTCTCTTCCTACCTAAATTTCATTTGTCCTTGGAGGCCTGTGTTTCTACTGTTTTAGTGTTTCATTTGAGGGTCAGTCCTACCTCGTGTAGGCCCTAGTTATAGGGCCTCCACTCGCCCTTATAAGCAGGCATTCTTAGTCTCGTACCACGATGCCCCTTGCTCCTTTTGTACTGCTTATTCATTAAAAAAAAACAAACACGAAAAAACAGCCCCTTTAAATGTGTAAAGTCACAATCTTGATCTATAGATTCTAAGTCATGATTAGACATTATGTCATTAACAAATCTGGGCCCTGTAGAAACCACTTAATGAGAAAGAATGAGCCCGTAGACAAGCCACGTAATTTCAAGAAGTTGGCCCCTATACTATTTTCCTTCCCATGACCCAACTCAGGTCAAAATAAAAGAAAACAGCTTTTAAAAGCTGCTGATTCAGTGTTGCCTACCTACACCTGGTACAAAACATAAAGAAAACTTAGCTATCTTTGTGGTTGAAAGCAGCAAAGAAAATTGTTCCATCTACAATTTGAGACCTTCTTTCCCTGAGTCTAAAGCCTCCTATCCCAATAATTTGATCCCTATCCCAGCATCAAATTCAAGATCAGGTTAAGGTTAATCAGAGCAGCCTGCAGCCTATTTATGAACTGCACAATGATAAAAACCAGCGATAAAATAAACTGTCTTCAACTGCAGCGAATTCTTGTGGATGCATATTTATTAAGGCATCTAGGCTCTTTCCTGACCTGGCTGTATCAGGGGCCTCACAGTCTTTTCCAAGAGGCTATATATATAAAATAGCTAATTTTCAAATTATATTTATATTTCATTTTATTAAAAACATGCATTTATTTATATAGGTGTAAACACTTAAAATCAGACAATCAACTCCTTGACTTATGACACTTACCTTCTACATATCTGGGATTTGTTTCCTTTGGATTAAACCTACCTGTAAAATAAAAGAAAGTAGGCCCTGGATTACTATAAACTCTCTACAAAGTGACAGTATCATTAGGAATAACTGAAGGTGGTTATATTGACATTTCATAAATATGACAATATATGTCACATAAAACTAAGTATATTTGCAAATTTAAAATAGCTTTTACTGAGACGTTTGCTAACTTCACATTTAGTCCATAATTCTACATTGCTTCACTGGCTAAATATCTGTTAGCTAAAAGTAAATGGAAATTTGTTTCTATAAATATTGTGGAAGCTTGCATAGTTCTTTTGTTTCTTCCTATGGGCTTTGGGCTAATATTTCAAATAGAAATCTTTTATTCTTGGACTAATGTGCATAAACTATAGCTTGCTTGAGATAGCAATCTAGTTGTCATTTGATTGTACAAATTGATTAAGAAGGAGTAAAATCATACCTATGAGAATGTCAAGTTTTACTCATCACATTTGAGTATACAGTTCAGAACTTTGAAATTCAGATTTATCAAAAATAAATAAATAAATAAAGCACTGATTATAAAGGCCTAAATCCCATTTTGAAGCCAAAACGTGTTTTGGTCAGTGTCCATTGGTGATTTGTTGTTTTTGGCTGACGAGCGTGTCTGTGTTTTGGGCTCGTGCTTAGAAACACTCTTTTGTGCTCTTGCATCTCATCACCGCAGCAACCATTGGTGCTTCACTCACCACATACGCACAGGACTTGCAAAGGGGACAGTGTTCTCCTTTGAAGTGGTAGCGTTATTGGAGACTGCAGAGACAAACAAGAGGAACTCCTACTTCCACAGGAAGCATGCATTTGGCCACAGTTCCTCTCACTCTGTACCTTCCAGGGTAATGCACCACTGCTCAGTCATTCAGCTTGGAGAAGAGGAGAAAGAGGCGTGGAGAGAGAATGGGAAATAATGAGCTAAAAGGAAACCTGCACTTTCATTTTCTTCTCTCTGAGGACTCTTTACTTTCCCCCTAATTATTATTATTTTTTTTGTAGTTGCAGAGAGATTAACATTTCACATAGATTTAAGCAGTCCATCCCGGATTTATTTCCTAGGTGAATTTCTTGCACTGGCAATAAGAAACTACAGTTGCTGCCTTGCAACATGTCTGGGAAGAAAATGAATCAGATTAGAAGTATCAGATTTTAACTTCTGGATTCCCTTGTGCCCTTGCCATTGAGTGGTAGGGACCAGTCAAAGGATGTGTTAGTTTAGCTGTTGGGCAGAGGTAGGGCAGCAAAGAGACTTGTGTTTCCTTCTCCCTCAGCTGCGACTTATGTCCCCCTGGAAGTTGCACGGTTAGCTAATAGCACGCTTTTTTTCACTCTCCTGCCCGGCTCATCCTTTCATCCTCCCAACAAAACTACTGCTGTTGCTATATGATCATGGCCTCCTGCCAACCTGCCAGCCTTCGATCCTTCAGTTCCGACAGGTCTCACACCCTGAGCCATGCCTCCTACCTGAAGGACAGTGCCCTGATAGACGACACAGTTGTGATCCCCAGTCACCAGGTACGTGATCTTTTGCCTTCATGTCTCTGCTTTCTGGAAAGCTTTCACAGGGCCTGAGGCTGGAAATGTCTGGAGAAAGTTTTTAATGTCAAAACAACCCCAGAACTTCTCAGTTCAGTTAACAAGCTAGAGTATACTGAACTTTTGGGTGGAGATTATGTATAAAAATCAATTCCTTTTAAAAATCTCTATTGAAGGAGAAAGTGAGGTAGGATGGACTTAAGGTATAGGATGAATGCTACAGGTTAAAATACGTGTCCCAATATTTAAAATTGCTAGCTGTTAGAAAAGTCTTGGAGTCATTTTAGAATGTTTTATTTTTTTAAGTATGATTTTTATGAGTTTTGGTTAATTGGATATAGGAAATAGGTGAACAGCTACTCTCTTTAAAGATAATTACACTTCTATGACCCTGTATATTACCTGTATCAGTAATATAATTAGAATGAAAATATGTTATAAAAGAGTCACCTTAAATCCTTCAGTCTTATGTCAAATTTTTAAATGAAAGGTTTTCCAGGTAATATCTGCCTTTCTATGATACAACCTTTTAGATGTCATAATGCTTTACCCTAACAGAAAAATTTTTATGAAATTCGGTGTTCCTTGTGTTTAGGTGTCAACTCTAGCCAAGGAGGCAGAAAGGAATTCTTATCGTCTAAGCTGGGGCACCGAGAATTTAGACAACGTGGCTCTTTCTTCCAGCCCTATTCATTCGGGGTGAGTAAATCAATATTATGTTTCCAGACCAAGGGGTAAAGAGAGATGTGAATGAATATAACAGCTTTGCCAGCAGCTTTAGCTGACGGCTAGCTTGCAGTGGAGATGATCTTTGTCTAAATTTGTAAATAGCATTGCTTTATCCAAAATGGACTATATCTACACAAACAAACCAACAAAAAAGGTTGAACTGACTATTGTTTAAAAATAACTCGTAGAATTGTGTCAAACAGCTTGCTACTAACCGGAATCTACCAGTGGCCTCCTTATTCATGCTTTCTTTAAGGCATCTTAAAGAGATGAGCAGGATCATTTGCTTTCTAGAGTTTCCATTTACTAAAATTAACTGGCAAATATTTGAGATAAACACCTTTCCTTGCATGTTAATGCATTTAAAATTGCAATTATTTCACAGATTATTTCATATAAACTTATGAAGGGGTTCATATACTGTT
This sequence comes from Myrmecophaga tridactyla, assembly GCA_004026745.1. Lineage (NCBI taxonomy): Eukaryota > Metazoa > Chordata > Mammalia > Pilosa > Myrmecophagidae > Myrmecophaga > Myrmecophaga tridactyla. Next base: position 57,107 of record PVIY010008597.1, on the reverse strand, counting down.
TTAAGTAAGAATATAAATAAAAAGGGAAATTTGAATGCAAATAGGACTCATAGTTAAATAATTGAATTCATACTTAAAGTTGTTTGTAAGGTACAAGCATTCAATTGTATAGAATATAAATTCCTAAAGGATTTTAACTTCACAATTTGTTTTTACTTATATTTAGTATTCAAGTAAAGCAGTAATATAATTATATATGAAATCACCATATTTTTTCATTTAATTACCATTTAAAAACTCTACCCATATTTTATCTGAGTAAATCCAATACTTCAGTTTACATAATTATCCCCAACTCTTTTTCTGCAGTCCCCGGAAGTATTGAGTAGTAGAACTTTCTTGCTTTTATTATTTCAAAAATTTTCCCTTTCAGTAAAGAACCATAAGATTTATAGTTTAAAAATGTTCACTTCTTACTCTAATTTTCTGCTAAATAAAACCTCATGGAATAAAATATTAGTTCCACAGGTATTGAAAAAAATCTTAATACTCTTTTCCTCATTAAATAAGAAAAATTAATTCCTGGTGCAAGAGCTTTTCAAGAGACTGAGAAACCAAATTAAGCATCATCCAAATTAACTCACATATTTTTAAGTGTAAAATGATATAATTATAAAATCTCACAGTAATAAATTGTTCTGCTACTAAATTTCTCGATAATGATGATTGAGAAGTCAGAGAGACTTGGACCTAGAGTACTGAAGTAAAATGATAGAAAACAATCTATAAGTCATAATGAAATATTTAAAGTCAATACGCAGACTAGAAAGTGACCAAATTATTTTAAGCAAAATGTGATTAATTTTAATAACCAAATCTGCAAAATAGTGTAAGTATTGTGATATTCCATCAATTTTCAAGGTAAATTATTTGCTTTAGAAAAGGAATTTCTTAAAGGAGTCTTTTAAATTACTGAAAGGCATTAAAATACTCAGTTTAAGGGCATTAACATACACAGCAATTTTATAAAACTATATAAATATATATATACTTAAAGTAGTTTATGGTTGATTACTTATGATAACCCAAGCATATCAGGTGGTTAAAGATTAATCATTGTTAATATAGGGATCTTTTAAACCCTGTTTTTCTTTTTCTTAGTGCAATTTTATTGATATATTATATATTCACATACCATATAATCATCTGAACTGCACAACCAGTGGTTCACAATAACATCATATAGCTGAGCATTCATCCTCACAATCGATTTTTGAACATTTTCACTACTTAAAAAAAATAAAAATAAAAGTGAAAAAGAACATCCAAAACATCCTATACCTCTCCCCATTATTTATTTATTTTTGTCATTTTTTTTTCTTACTTATCTGTCCATACACTGGATAAAGGGAGTGTTGATCACAGTGTTTCACAATCATACCTTAAAAGCTCTGTAATTATTTAGTTGTCTTCAAAACGCAATGCTATTGGATTACAGTTGAACTGTTTCTGGTATTTTCCCCTAGCTACTCCAATATACCAAAAACTGAAAAGGGATATCTATATACTGCATAAGAATAGCTTCCAGAATTACCTCTAGGCTCTATTTGAAATCTCTCAGCCACTGAAATTTTATTTTGTTTCATTTCTAGTCTCTATTTTAACCAAGTAGGCTTTCTCACTCCCATGATGTGAATCACATCTCCGGGAGTCATGACCCACGTTGCCAGGGAGATTTATGCCCCTGGGAGTCATATCCCACATAGTGGGTGGGGAGGGCAGTGAGCTCATCTGCGGAGTTGCCTTAGAGAGAGAGGCCACATCTGAGCAACAAAAGAGGTTCTCTGGGGGTGACTCTTAAGCATAATCATAAGTAGGCTTAGCTTCAGCTTTGCAGGAATAAGTTTCATAAGGACAAGCCCCAAGATGAGGGCCTGGCCCATCAAACTGGAAGTCCCCAATGACTGTGAGAATACCAGGTTCTCCCCAAGCGGGGAAATTTAATATTTCCACCAGTCCCTCAAGGGGACTTTGCAAATACTTTTTAATCTTCTCTCCAGAATACTCCGGGATGTACTGAGGCATCACACCAACCTATACAAACCAACAAGATCTCACTCCCTATTTATAGTTCCCTGTAATTACAGTGTTCAAATAAGTTGACCATATAAGTTAGATTAGATAGCATGTTACTGAGAATATGAATTTTGCACCAAATAAACATCTCTTCCTTTGGTCTCATGCAGAAGTTGAAGTTTTAAAATACAATCAATGTAATTCTTTATCCTTTATTCTGTTTATCTTGTTCCTACCCAGATCAGCTTCATTCATATCTCTAATTGAAGTCTGATCATGTTTTTAGTGTTTTTAGCAGTTGTTGTATGAATTAATGCTGACTTAGCTGCAGAACTCTATCTCTGAGTCTCAGGTGTCACACAAATAAGCAGTTAAACACAAAAAGCTCAGCATCTCAGAATTTAGAAATAACAGTACAGCTCAGGAATAGATATGACTGCTTTAAGAGTTTACAATCTAGGAAACTTGACTGTAGACCTTCACTTGGTAATCTATGCTCTCGTATTCACTTCTGAGAGTTTGCATATTATATCAACCTTGGTTTCTAATAAACCATTTTGAGAACTTCAAGCATTATCAGTGTCTCAAAAAATAATTCTCAACTTTGGCTCTACATTAGCATCACCTGCGAGCTTTGAAAAAAAATGCTGATAAAAAAAATCCCAATCTAAACCACTTACATCAGAATTGCTGTTGGTGGGGTCTGGACATTGGCATTTACTGCAATCACCAATGGTCTAAATGTGTTGTTGCTTTTTAAAATAAATAGTTAAAAAGGATCAACTTTGCTTAATAAAGCTTTGATTTTGGGGAGAGCTGGGTAATTAATGTTTACCCAGTTCTCTCAAATATTTTTTATATCTTCCATTCATGTACATATTTATTCTTCACATACTTATAAAATTCTAACAACTACCAGACATTGTGGCAGGCTTTAAAGAAGAAAAATAAGTCAGACTTAGTTCCTCTCTTTAGGAAGTGTTCCTTTATGTTGTTTGAATTTGAAAGATACTTAATCTGTGGAAGACAGGATGGTAAAAGCATACTTTGGAGTCATCTCAATCAGAATTCAGATCCTGGCCCTAATACTAAATTGTGACATTGTGCAAGTTATATAAAATCTCTAAAGTTTCAGTTTACTTAACTGTGAGGTGAGTGTTAAATTATCTATCCCACTGGGGAGGTATAAGAATTAAATGTGTTTTAAGTAATTCACATTTTGCCTGGGAAAAATAAGTACTCAGTAGATTATAGCCATTGATATTTATGAATCCCCTAATACATATTCAAGATCAGTTAAGCAAAATATATGCTGAATCTTCTAAACAATAATACCCTCTGTGGTACAATTTACAATGGCAACGTTTGACTTGTTATTTTCACCAGATAATTTTTTCATCAATCAGTAACTCTACTACTAGACTATTTGAACCATACAATAAAACAGATGATTCTAGTAGGATGTATAGTTACTACTGAGAACTCCTTGTTTCATGATATTTAAAAGCTACCAAGATATTAATGTATATAAGTAACACTCATCAATTCATATCATGTAAAAATGCTTGTAATTTTATTCACTGTACACCAGCTTCCTGGCTAGTAATTTTATGCTTTTCAATGAACTGAATTTCCCCTTAAGCAAAATGGATGAATTCTGTTTTCAAAAAAATATTATTCTAGGAACATATATACAATCAAAGGGGTAACTTCTTAACTCACTTCAAAATCTACCTAAAACTTAAGGAAAAAAATTTTTTTGATAGAGGGGATAATAAAGTTAGATTTTATATGAAATGCTGTGAGTTTGTATGGAAGAAGTTCTATGAGTTGCCATTAATAAAAGACACAGATTCTACCAATAAGCAGTATTGGTGATTTTATTTTAACTCTAATTTGTTTCCAATGACTAATGTCCACTCCTGCAGGAGAATAAGTGTTGGTAATTACAAAACTCTATTCTGCTCTGCAGCCAATATTTGGCCAGAAAAAAAAAAGGCAGAACTAATATGTTTTTCTTTTCCTTAAGGAATTGTGTTACTGATTCACAATGACTCTAGCTAACAGTTCTTTGTATCATATACAGTCTTGGTTGTATCAACATCAGTTTGGGCAAGAATTTGAATGTTACTCTTCTTTATTTCATAAGTACATAATGAATTAGCAGGTGTAGGACAGTATCCTAACAGCTAGTTTTGTGATTCAATTCAAGTATTATTTCAAGGGTTTTGTACTTTTGCAATTTTATGGTGTTGGATAGGTGTTTTAGTGACAACTGGGTGACAACAATTAAATGGCAATTTATGAGACTGTGGTTCAAAATACTATAAAAATTTAAGAAGTCCATAAGAGGGTAATCTTTTAAAGTTATTCTTTTTGATTAAAATGTGTTGAAAATATTAGCTCAAATAATGGACATTGATATTTGAAATGCAAGAAAGTCAAGGCTATTTCTCATTGGACAAGCTAGATGTTTATCTAAGGACCTTATTAATTAATTTAGTTGTTTCAGACACCCTAGCCTGTGCTAGGTACATGAAAGTAAATTCCTTCGGATGCAGAAAAATATTTCTATACTAAGTTGCAGAAGAACTGTTTTGGAAGATTAGAGTTCTGGTTCATTAAACATATGTACCTTTGTGTGCCATCAGGTGTTGAAAACACAAGTAAACCATGGAAAACCTTGTGGCGAGTTTTAAAGAGCAGACTTGTAGGTAGAAGAGACTTAAAAGGGAGCACTGTAAAGTGGGGTTAGAGAAATGACCAATGACGAGTATAGCAATCCTCCAAGCAGGGAAAGAATGTCTTGGATAAAAGCATTAAGACTTTATTTTCAGAGTTTTAAATTTAAATGTTATCTTACTTGCTTTATAGTTTATGCTATTGTTTGTCATAGAAGCTATACTTTAAATTTTGCCTTTTCTCTTGTTTTTCTGTGGTAGCTCAAAAGGGCATTATCATTATTTTGAAAGTATTAAAAGGATGAATAAAAAGCTTGAGTCAAAATTATGTCCATTAAATCAAATCAGTTTGTAATATTTTAATAATGTCCTTTGATATTTTATAGCTTCTTAGACACCTAAACTTTGAGTGTCCCATAAACCAGTGTTGAATAAGGCTACAAATCTTTATCTAATGATTTCCCCAGTTCCCTAAACTGAGAGTTGCCATAAAGCATCCTGCACCATGCTCTTCTCTCAGCTTTTGCATAGAGCTATATCTCATTTGTACTTCCATCTTTTTATTTCAATAAATACTGTATTGATATATAAATAATATATTTCAGTTGAAAGTCATTTCTGATTTCTTTCTTTATATTTTACATTATCCATTCCTTCTCTGTGCTAAAGTATCTATTCTGTTGCAGCCACGCCTCTCCATGTCTTGATCGTGACAACAGCAGGTGAACTTCTGCCTAATTCCTTTTCTGAACTTAATGCCTATTCCTGACTCCCTTTTACCATCTCCTTCTGCATTTACCATGCCTCAGGATGCTTTAGTGCGAAGATGCTAGAGGCTAAGATATATCTCTTTAGCCAAAAAAAAAAAAGATTTACATTCTTCAAAGCCATGGTCATCACCAAACCTCCCTTCCTTTACAATGAAGGCAAAGTGAATGTTGTTTATTTCGCTGGAATTAGGTAGAGTTGTGCCATAATTGAGATGGACCTTCCATGGAAGCTTGCTTGGTCATGGGTCTCTCTATCTCAGCTTCTTTTAGAGTGAGAAAAAGTGCTACCTAAAACTGAAAGTTTTACACCCAGCAATTATGTAAATCGTGGAGCTATTTTAAAATTTCATTAAAGGTTGTGATTTTAAGTGGCACTTAGCAGGCATTTATGTTTTTACCATATTCTAGCTGAGCCAAATACTGAATGTTTATTAATAGTGCATTACCTTGTTAGCCCTGGTTTAATACAACCTTTTGATATTTTGAAAATTGTTCTACAGAGTGACTCTCTAGTCAGTGTTCTAAAAATATCCACTATCCAAAATGAATTGGATAAGTTCATTTTTAACAGTTGCTGTCGGACTGCTGATTACAGTGTTTTTATTATATGACCACCAATCATGATATTATCGATTATTAATCGATCTATAAGTAAGACACTTTGATATTCCCATTTTTGAAAACCTTTATACCCATCCTTCTGCTTTTTCTCAAACATACCAAATTTTTTGTTTCTGTACATAAAAATAATGATGAATACATGATTGCTTGGTGACTTTAACAATTTGAGCCCCTTTTTTCAAAGCCATTTCCATCAATTTACCAGTTCATCAAGAGGGGCTGGGGGATTATAGAGGAGAAAGAGCTCATGTTGTGGCTTTCTCGGAGTATCTCAGAAACCAGATTTAATTTGAGACCTCTTAGTTATAGATATGTGGATCACTGAAGCACCCTGAAAAAAATTTTTTTCCTCTTCTTTTGCCCTATAACTAACTCTGAATGTTGCAATCTCCCTCCCATCCTCACCTCACAATCCTGGATGAACTAAAAGTAAACCTACGAATTAGCAACTTTTTGGGTGGAGGATGTTGTCCTCAAAAGGCTGGTTGGAATCATTGTTCTCTGTTGTCTTGTCTGAAGCATGTACCTGTTTAGCTAACCGAATTGCGTATTTGTAGGCAAGTCATCTGCATAATAATGGTGGATTGCTTTTGCTTTTGTTCCTTTTTAAATTGTGATTGCATTGTATTTCACAATTTAGAAAACCTCAGTAAGAGTTTCTACTTTGCATGATTGCTGGATTTCCTTTGGAGAGTAAGATATGCAATTAAAGCCAGTGTGTTATTAGTATTTTTTGTCTGTATAAGTAAAGGTTTAGTGCAGTATGTGTACACATTTTCTGCAAGACGGTTTATCGACTGCTTTGACCATAGAGCAAAAATAATATATATTTCTTGAAATAATAGCAGTTTATGTTCCAATTAGGAATTTTTCTAGAGCATCTGAAATGAAACATTTGAATAGGTTTCCTAACCTAATTAATAGTAAACTGCATATAGAATTTTCTCACTGGAAACATAGAGATTATTTAAGCAAAGTCTCTCATTTTATGGATGAGAAAACTAAACCTAAAGAGGATAAGGGGCTTGCACAAGGTACAGCAATAATTCAAGACAGAGATAGAACTAGACCTAAGAAAGAGCTTAGTGCTTGTTGCATTGCTCTTGGTTTTATTTTTATATCTGATTTCAATAGATGATTTCACAAACTGATAAAAACTCTCTAATTCTATGAAATTGCTTAGGACAGTTCCTGATCATAGTAGGTACTCAGTGAATGTTAGTGTCTCCATTTTTTTTTTAATGTGGTGCAGCATGTTGCGTTGTGCTCTGATTTTGTGAACCATTCAGAATCATGTGAATGTAGGGAAAAGAAAATGATGGGGACGAACATTTGTCGAGTACTATATGATTTATCTACACATTACTTAATTTGTCGTAAGTGGTGATATGATTATCCTAGGCAAGGCTAGCTGCAAAGCTCACAAATGGCAAAACTGAATTGCAATCCATATACCGTCACCTCTGTACATACTTAGTTACGTCTTTTCACTTGAGTTCTTTTCATCACTAAATGATTACAGGCATTATACTGCCTTGATATCTGTATATTGCCTTGATATCTGTCAAGCTCTGTTTTAATCTCCTGACAACATGAAAAATTTATTTTTATTCAAGGAGCTGTATCACACTATATACATTTTTTTCATCTAATAACTCACATCTTTAAACCTTTCACTTATTCCTGTGGTACATAAGGGCAGATGATTTCTTCTGATTTGTTCCTTGCTTTTTGAAAATCTTTGTAACTATCCACTAATTTCTATTATCTAGACTTAGTGGCAATTTTTGGTATTCTGAGATTTTTAATGAAAAAAACGCAAATGCATACTCAATTTTACATTATAAGCTACTGGAATTAACTGATTAGCATGTCTTCTTTTACCTAATAGACTTTTCATTAGCATCCAAATATGAACTTGAGTAATTTTTTCTTATTCCCCCTTATTTTATGAAAAGACTTCTTTTAGTATGCAGTTCTTTAAATCTGACTTTTTAATTACTCTATTCTGTAATTACATTATTTGAGTTTAATTTGTTTAGATAATTTTGTTACAAGATTTATAAATATTTTTTATTCATTTTGACTATTAATGTTCAGCTCTTTCATGTCTTCCTACCTTTCTTTTTCTTTCTCAATGTCTTTTTGTTTTACCTCCTTCTTTCCTTTGCCCTCCCCTCAGTCTCTCTCTCTCTGTCTTTTTCTTTACCCACCCCAACTTCTTTTTCTTTCTTTCTGTTTCTTGCCTCTGTTTGTGTTTTGAGGTTGTAAGCATAACCTTGCTATGTAAGATGACATTTTTCCCAACGCATTGTCTCTTTCAATAATCTGGAGTAATTAACACACACACTTTCTGAAGAAAATTCCCTCACCAGAACTTGTCATTTTTGATAGTCTGTGCCATTTACTTTAGTTGCTTGAGAGGAGTACAAAGATTTATTTTGTTCAGAAATATATTTTTTGTTTTCTCTGAATTATGCATATTGGAGCCTTAATTTTCCAATTTGCCTTGAATTTAGGTGTAGTACATAAGCATTATTCTCCAGGTCTCTAGGGTCACAGGGACACTTTCAACTAAATGTATTTACTTGCAGCTTTAGTCTTTAAATATTTTTATTTTTATTTTCTCTTCTTTGGTCTTTCTTCTTTAATTTTCACTCCTAATGAAATTGTTTTATTAGATTCAAACTCTTGATTTTTCTCATTCTCATTTTCTGCTAATCTTCTATCAAGGGAAATAAATATACCTGGGTCTCTCTCATTTTGGAACAGGAATAGGCCTATAGACAATATTTACTATTAATTAGGTAGTCCTTCCCAAGTGCTTTGCTATTTTATGAGTTTAGCGATTTGAATGGATTCTGACTGAACTGGTAATCCAGAGATAAAAGAATTAAATTACCTCCTACTTCTTTGTTAGACATAAATTTATGCACCTTTCACAAGTTGACCTATTCACTCTTCCATTCATTCATTTAGTCAACATATACCTACTATATGCTCCACAATGGGCTAGGCAATGGGTGACAGGGAAGGAAATATGGAGAACATGGCCATTGCCATTATTGGCCTTAAATGGCATCTTAAGGTGGTTGTAATTCATTTCTCATTAACCAGGAAGTTAAGTGATTCCAAGCAGTAAAGAAACCATCATATGACATCTGGGAATTAGTCGATGAGCTTCTCGACAGCAGCAACTATGTTTTTACTTTTAAATAACCTCAGTTCTTAGCAGAACACCTAGCATTAAATAGTACATAAAAGAAAAAGAAAGCATGGAAATTGAAATCATGGAGCAAGTGAGAACAAAATGAACGTTTGGAAAGAAATAGCCTGTGACACAAAATCGTAGAATGCAATCAAATATACAGTCGATTAAAAGCGTTACAGCCAAGAACATAGTGTCTTCACTCTTTAGAGAATGCTAAACTAGAAGATGCTCTACACATTCTCATCTAGGTGGGGATTTGATGTTATATAGACCATAAGCCATCCACGGGATAAATTTAGTGGCAAGTCATAGCACATGACATGAGTGTGGAAAGGCTTTAAATACCTCCAAAAAGTATAAATAATGTTGAGGATTAATAAGATCAGGTGGAAATATTACAATATCCCTTACAAATTGATGAGCTTTGCAAATGTTCTAAGAAATGATGAATATGCAACTATGTGATAATGTTAAGAATTACTGATTGTATATGTAGAATGGAATGATATCTTAATGTTCTTTTGTTAAGTTTTTTAATTAATAAAAAAGTTTATAAAAAAAAGAAAATTGATGAGCTACTGTTCTATCCAACATTGGAGATAGTAATCAAAAGATGAAAAATTGGAGAAAGCATTTATCTTAGTCATATTGCAGTGAGTTTGGAAGCAGCATTGGTTGAAATTTAAGTAGCTTTTTTCTATTTTTAACAAAAAAATCAACCAAGACATCATAGTCAAATAAAGATAATAAAATGAGAAAGAAAACCTTGATATCTGTCAAGCTGTTTCATTCATTTTACTAGCTCTTCCATTCTTTTGAGTAATAGTATATTTTTAAAAATCAAGTGGAAATGAAAATTTTAAAGGAATCATACTTACAGATTGGTAATAAGAAAAGTAAGCAACAGCTTCTCATTGTATTTTATTAAGGACCAAAACATCAATACTTCAGGACTGAATTGTTGATTGTAATTCCCAGTTTTCACACCATACTAAACACTTAGAGGGCTAGTGTGAATGGTACGTTTAGGCTGGCTCTTGCACGTGGGAAGGACTGTGAGTGTGATGCCTCTTCTTATGGGCTTATTCTGCATGGTTTGCTTCAGACAGGCACATGGATTTTGTCACACCTATTTTTATTAGTAGCAACACGATTTTGGTTAATAGCATGCTGAATGAGTTCTGTATTCTGCTATGAAGAGGATGCTGGGTTTTTTGGTATGTGTGTGTGTGTGTGTGTTTTGCTTAATCTGAAATTAATCTGAAAAATAACACAAACGTATTGTGTTTCTATTCCATAACTTACTTTGATGAAACACTTTTCAAATGTTGTAAATGTCATGATGGATGCAATATCTAGGTGTGGTAAATCTGGTATAGTTCTGTCATGATTAAGCTATCAGCTCCATAATACACCTACGTCTCACTTTCTTTTCACTGCTTTGTTTTAAAGATCTTGCAAATGCAATAAAAATTGAGGAAAAGAGTAATGTCATTTGTGTAAGGGTGTTCACATTGTATGCTTGTGTCTGTGTGTATGTGTGCACAACAATTAGATGGCCAAGTTTAATTTTTGCTCCTTGACCAAGTCAGTGTCCAAGAGACTTGGAGTGTTCTGCCTAACACAATGACAAGGACTCAAGCTAAGCTGGATCACAGTCAGTTAAGTCCAGTCCAAGGGAGACGACATCAAAGTTAAGACAATCCCTTTTTGAAATAAACGAAGGGAGTCACCTTGGATTGTAGTTTTCTTTTTGTGAACAGTTAGCCTGGAAGAAAAAAAAAGCAAAAATAATAGAAATGCCTTTCCATTTCTAAATTGTCAGCTATATTTTCCATATTTACTTGCTATAATTTAGGGGTAATCACAATGCACAGATATTCTCCATCAGCAAGAGACCAGGGCTTATCATTCCTGAAATTTTACTTCAGAAGGCAGAGTAAAGAAGATTTATAGTCTTGTTTCCTGTCCACTCCATCTTTGTTTGAATTTGAAGAGTATAGCAGAAAGAATCCTACTTAAAAAGTGAGAAAGTACATTTCAACAAACAAATTGATTCTATCCAAATCACTTAATTATATTGCTTTTCCTCCTCCTTTAGGATGTAATCAATTAAAAACCTGCATCCTGTGGTAAGGTGGTGTTGGAGCAGGATGCATATGAGTGGATTTGATCTTGGGAGAAGGCTTGCCAAACATTTATTTTTTAGAGGCATAGTATTATATTATAGTGAGTTGGACAGGATGTTATTTTGCAGACTTAACTTGAATTAACATAGAAAAACTGCACTTTAGTTGTTCTTTTCTGCTCTATTCTTATCCTTATATTAATTTAACGTGTGGATGTTACGATATATACATATGTAGAAGCAGAACCTTTTGCATTTTTATCAAAAGGGAACTCACCACTGCTCTTTCTATGATTTCATTCCACTTTCACTGTCAATTGGGCATATTTTAAAATTTGCAGTTTGTATCTTATATCACCATTGTCAATAAGAATCAGTAGAATTCTTCTTCCATTACAGAACCAAAGAATTCAAATCTTAAAACAATGACCAACAATAACACAGGCATTGATGTTAAGTAAAATAACTTTTCAAGACAAAAATTCTTTCCCACCACACTTAGAGATTAAATAGAGACGTTTTGAAAAAAAAAATGCACTTGAAAACACTTATCTGGCCCTTGGTACATTTGGAAACACATCTAATTTTCTATTTTAATTTTTAGTTTCCTGGTTAGTTTTATGGTGGATGCCCGAGGGGGTGCTATGCGAGGATGCAGACACAATGGGCTCCGCATCATTATTCCACCTCGGAAATGTACTGCCCCAACCCGAGTCACCTGTCGGCTGGTTAAACGCCATAGATTGGCGACAATGCCTCCAATGGTGGAAGGAGAAGGCCTGGCCAGTCGCCTGATTGAAGTTGGACCTTCCGGTGCTCAGTTCCTTGGGTAAGGGTTTCTGATAAGCCTCCCACTTAGTCCCGGATGAGCTTGTGTCCTCTACATGACATCACTAGAATGGAGTGAATCAAGGTACGTCAAACCGTTTTGAAAGAAGATTGGCTCCTATGAAATTTTTTTGAAAATTGTAAGTAGCACCTCAGTGCTTGACGCCACTTCCATGCCTGCTTGTACTTTTAAGGCATTAGTGAGTTGAACATTCAAGTTGATTATTATTATTTGTCTTTAGATGTGATAATAGCTGTTAGACTCCCAATGTGAATAATCATGTTTTAACTGGTGGTAGGTATTTTTTTCCCATCTGAGACTTCATTGGTAAGGTCATAAAGAAAAAATACTGTGCTGCTGCAAATATAAAAAGTCTCATGTAGTTATGAAACAGGATTCTTATGTTCACTGTGGAAACCAGTGTTGCTTTTATAGAATATTCAAAAATCTAGTCTATGTAATTTTTTCTGTTATTAAAATTACTACCTTGAGCCTTAAAATTACTCTGACAGTTTACTTAGTGACAGTTTGCATTAAGATGATAAAATCAAGACTTCTGCCATGCTCCTCTTAGCAATTTTGAGCAGAAATCAGCACTTCTTTCTTCTGTTTGTTTGCACGGCTGCTGTTATATTGAGTGGCATCTCAGTGTGCCAGGAAATGAATAGCAACTGCTAAAAATGGACAAAAGTATGAATTTGAGGAGGGGTACAAGTTTCAAAACATTTTGAAACAAATCAATTGTATTTAAGTCTTGTTGTAACGAGTCTTGATGTTTGAAAAATGGGGAGAAATGCCTATTAATCATGAATGCTTTTCCTTTGCCAATGTCATACTGGGGAGAGGATTTCTTGCTTTAGAACTCAAGGAAAGTTCTAAAGCCTTGTAATTTGGAGCAAACTACCAACAGCTTGCTCCAAATTATTTTCCCACCAGGAAAGGGGTGTGTCTGTATTTCCCATTTATAGAAGCCACTTCCCATGTCCTCCCAAGTTAGGCCAGAGCTTTAGAAGGAGCCTGTGAAGTTCTGGGTTGCATCAGACAATACCATGATGGTTGAAGTAATTCCCCACTGATTCTTTTCATAGCCTTTATCAGGCCCTTTTCCTTCCCTGATGGTCAGGTGGTTTTAGGCTTTTTAATAGCCTTCAAATCTGTCAAGGAATATCCATGAAAACATCTGGCCTCTCTACAGAGTCAGAGTTTTTATTATATTCCCCAACAGCTTTGTCTTTCCTGTGGAGCATATATTTTTTTCCTTTTTTGTTAGTGCCCTGGCGGTGAAATAGGGACAGATCTGACAGCTAAGTGCTATTCTTCCACAGATGCGCCTCCATTGTACACTCTGGGTCTCTGTTCCTCGCTCTTTGTGACCAATGGAGGGGGCAGAACCAACTGCAGTGTAAAACCAAAGTTCACCCTGTTGATCAGCTGGTGACACTGGGGTTCTGTGGAAAACAATACCTGAAGCTTACTTATCTTCTTTCTTTCACTGCTGCTTTGGATGTACTCAGTAAACTTCACCTGCCAACGGCTCCTCCCCCACTTAATGAGGGAGAAAGTTTGGTCAGCCGCATCCTTCAGCTGGGGCCTCCTGGAACCAAATTCCTTGGGTAGGAGTGACTTAAAACAAATTGATGGCTGCTGGCCCCCCATTCTTCTCCTTCTTCTGCAATATGATTTCTCTCTTTGTCATTGTGCCCATGACATGTCCCTCTCTATGATTTAAATTCTGTAAAACTTATCTTTAGTGGACCATTTCTGACCCCTGTGGTATGTGACTTTTATTTTTGAGTGATGTTTTTATATATTTTCCCTTAAAGTGCTGTGACCTTCATTTTCGTTTAAGCATGAGATCTGCCTAGTTGTATTATGTGCTAGTTATGATGTTGTTATGATGAATTTGGAGTCTGTATCAAAGCAACCTGGACTCAAACATCGAAAGCCTCTATAAATTTTTAGGGTGAATGCAAACTAAAAAAATTAGGACAGTGCATGTGCTGGATCCTGAATATAATAGGCATTGCACACAACTGGGCTGTCATCCAAGGTGATAATTAGGGCCACACTGTGTACACATGCCTATTGCTTCCTTGAATGAAAAACATATAAGCAAAAACCATGAGTGCATGACTCTTTAGTCCACAGTAGTCAACTTTTTCGGGATCTTGTCATTTACGATGCATCAAATTATGCAACATTTTCCCTCTTAAGCCATTTTGTTATTTTGTACCTTGTAGATAATGTTTTAGAAGATTGGCTTACATCATAGATATGCATGTACATTTCTTTTGGTTAAATGTGTTATACTTACATTTATCAAAGGAGAAGTTCCAGAATGCCACATGCACTCACAGGGAAGCATCGTTTGGCTTAAGGTAGCAGCATGACCTAAGGAGTGGGGGCCCTGAGGTGGAGTGCTGCTGTGAGACCATCTGCTAGCCAATGGGCCCCAGAGGGCAGCCCACTAAGCCCCTGTCCCCAGAAGCGTAGAATTCCAGGTCACTTTGCAACAGACAGAGTTAAGGTGCTTGACTCGCTCTTGGTTGGCTCCTGTCCACACTAAAGATTCTGCATTGCTATGTTAGGCCTGTGATTGTGGAGATCCCTCATTTTGCGGCTCTTCGAGGAAAGGAGAGGGAACTGGTGGTCCTGCGCAGCGAGAATGGGGACAGCTGGAAAGAGCATTACTGCGAGTACACCGAAGATGAATTAAATGAAATCCTTAATGGCATGGATGAAGGTACTTTAATATGAAGGGTTTCAAAGAACTCTAAAGTGGAAACGCAAAAATGATTTTGATGGTGTTTTTTTTCTTTGACCTAAATATGTGGGGGGATGTGCATCCCTTGTGTTCTTTTACCACAGCAGATATTTTGCTCTGTTCTAATAGGGATGAGTTGGAATGCACAATGCATTTATTTGCCTAGTCTTACTTCTGTTACATTCAAGAAAATAAAACCGTTTAAGATGATGAAAATCTCATTTTAATGAGAACTTACAGCACATCTCCAATTTTAGTGTAAATTTTTTTTCAACCTGAAATGCTAAGAATAGATATGGTTGTTTCATAGTAAAATGAACCGATACTGGATAATGATCCACGATTTATTTAAACTGCCTAACTTGAAAACTTAGCTATTTAAGACATGGATGTAGAGTCCTAAACTTTTCTATTAGAACATTTACCCATTACCCATAACTGGTACATTATGGGAAAATAAAATTTCTTCTTAAATTTCTGTTATTAAATGAGATAGAAAAATTAAGTTCACTCAAATTTCTACCTGTAATTCAAACAGGAAGCTAGCCAGGGTTGAACTTCACAAACACGCCTACATGTATATGGTTGAGGGACTCAGTTTCCCACTAGCACTCTAATCTCCCTGTATACCTCAACCCTAGCTTGGGCCTTTAAGCTACATTACAGCTTAAAATATCTCAACTGACTAGAGAGAAGCACCTCATTGTCAGGTCTCCATAGGTTGCCCAGAGGAAAGGTCCCTGTCTTAATACCAGGAGCCATGCTTCAGTTATTAAGTAGCCACAGAAATAAGGCAAGATCTGTGCCTATCTGCCAAGAGCACACCAAATTTCATACAGAGCTGCTGGGTACTCACGGGCAAGGATAGCTGTTTATCAGTCTTCCAGGACTCCTTCCACTGATTGTTATTCGAATGTGGCTAATGCACAAGTAAAAGGCATCCTGACAGCAGCTTCTGTAATAGCTCTTTCTGTATCCTGCCAAGAATAAGAACCGAAGCCAAACTTAGTTTCCCCAAGGGTTGACCTCTGGATATGTAGGTCGGTATCTCCCAAGCAAGCTAAAATGACCATTATTCTTACTGATAAAGTTTTCTCCATGCAATGTTTAGTTGCTTCTGCTTCTCAGAACCTTTTTTTTTTGCCAGCATTTAGGTTTAACATACTTTCCTGTGAAATGTTTATCTGACACTGACATAGCCATGAATGTTGGCATCTTATCCTTGGATGGGGACCCATTCTTTTCCTTATACATATGGAAAAAGTTCGCTGGAAAAGAATCAAATTTCCGTATATGCTATTATTTGCCAGTTAACAATAGGTAATAAAACGATAAGAGCTGGTCCTTCTGGCTTCTGCTATCTAGTTAAGCACAGCAGTCAAGGAAGATAGCAGCTGTTCTGCCTTTGTGATGAATTGTAAATGATTTCCAAAAATGAGCAACTTTCCATAATCCTGTAAAATTGAGCACCCCACTTGGTTCAAATTTCCTACATTTTAAACCAATCTAATTTTTAATATTGCCCTACATATCTTTATTTGCAATTTGTAAAGAGCCTATGATTCCATCCTCCTGATATTAGATGACAGGTTTGGTAAATGAATGATTTCAGGGATATGCTGAAACCTGGAATTCATAATCACTGATCTTTTTATATATCCACAGTCTCAGACAACCATCTCCCTGGAGCAAACACAAACTTTATCCTTCCAAGACAGCTTTACTCCCACACTATTCTCCTGAGAACCAAAAGGATTGTATTACTTCTTAAAACCATAATAACTGGCCTTTGAGCTATCTTTGAACTTTACGAAGAAAAGGAGTCAGATACAGCTTTCCGTCCATTGCATGACCAAGAAGAGAGCAGTTTGATTTGCGTTCCAAGTTTGCCCTTAAATCTCCTTTACAAAGACATCCCTGCAATACTGCAACTGCAACTAGATTCTTTTTCTTCACAGTGCCCTAGAAAGTCCTAGTTTTCACTAAGAAAGAAAAAGTGCAAGCTAAATGCTGACAGGTAGTGAAAGATTGCAATCTGTGTTGGGGGGGAGAAAGGGGTGCTGGGTTTAGGATCGCTTTGCTTTTTAAATGTTCCTAATTGTTACAGAAAAAAAAAAGAGACTATGCTGTCACATTTTCACTCTTAACTATGCCAGTAAGTCTGCTAGAATGCTTCCAGAAAGGAATCCTTGCTATATGAAGATGAGTCCTTTCTTGTCTCAGTGCTGGACAGCCCGGAAGATCTGGAAAAGAAACGCATCTGCCGCATCATCACTCGTGACTTCCCACAGTACTTTGCAGTGGTGTCCCGCATCAAACAGGACAGCAACCTGATCGGCCCAGAGGGAGGCGTGCTGAGCAGCACAATCGTGCCCCAGGTGCAGGCTGTCTTCCCAGAGGGGGCGCTGACCAAGCGGATCCGCGTAGGCTTACAGGTACGCCAGCCATCCCAACATGGATTTCATTCGAGTGATTAGAAAAGTAAGCTTTTCAATTGGAAAATAAATAGGTGACGGATCCAATTTCCTTGGTGATGGCAGAAGTTGCCATCAGAGATCCGACTTCTCGCAAGTTTCATATGAGTGCTTGGTAATAGCGCTGATTGATGACTGCCATTTTTGAAATTCACCAAACAACTTTGTGAGACTGGAAGAAATATTTTGGGCGAGAAATTTGACATGACACATAATGATATATTTTTTTACTTTAATATTTGTCTTTTTTCTTTGAAAAGGCTCAGCCTATGCACACTGAACTGGTGAAGAAGATCTTAGGCAACAAAGCTACCTTCAGCCCTATAGTCACTTTGGAACCTAGGAGAAGAAAATTCCACAAGCCAATTACCATGACCATTCCTGTCCCTAAAGCTTCAAGTGATGTCATGTTGAATGGTTTCGGGGGTGATGCACCAACCTTAAGGCTGTTATGCAGCATAACAGGTGAGTCACATATGAGTGCATTCCTAAAAGTTCTGAAAGAAAAACTTAAAGAATTGCAAATACTAAGTTACAGTCATCAGAGGATGCCTGCAGAGCTATATGCATAATTCAGGAAAAGCATTCTTATTAATTAGGAAAGTCAAAGTTCTTCATAGTATTAATCTTCTCAATAACCCAGTGAGGAAACTTGAAGCCCTTTTTAGGATAGAGAAATCAAGGTTGAGAGAAGTTTTATAACTGGCCCAAGATTATACCATATCAATTTAATAGAGTTGAAATTCAAACCCAAGCCCAGGTATCTCCAACGCCTAGGCTTCAAGCCCTCAAACACTGCCTTATAGATGTGAGAAAAAAATTTAAAACAAATAATCTTGAATAGTGATATCCCCCTTCAAACCAAACTTTTCTGGGTAGTACTTGACTGTTTTTATCATTGACCTCTTGAACTGACTTTGGGAAATCAAAATAAAGATCTGTCATCTTTATTTTATAGTGGTTCAAGATTCAACTAGTGGTTATAGTAGTTTCCAGGCAACTACCAAACTTTAGAAAGACATTCTTAGAATATTGATTGTCTCTGCTCAACAATATCAGCACAAATGCTGGTAGGTAGAAAATACATACAAATAACCTTGAACTGTTTTAGGGCTACTTAATTTGACTAGTAATTGCCCCATTTAGTGATAACTATATGTTTCTGGCCCTCATTAAATAGTCGTACTGTTGTTGATAGGAAAAATAACCATGCCTGGTTGTTTTGGTATCATTGGAATTGTTTTTTCCTATCTCCTTCATACTGGCAGAAATATTCCTCTGTTTTTTTTTTGTCCTCTCTCTTTAATTCTCTCCTCTTATTAATGAATGTTTTTCTGTATTTACGATAGAGAGCCATTGAGATTTTATATCCCATAAGTTTAATAATATGACAAACTTTAATATCTGTGGGCTGAAATGAGTATGGGGGAAATCACATGCTTAATTCTGGTCTCTTTCCCATTTGTTCATTTCTGATTATCACCTAGCATTCCTTTCTGGACTTTTCACTTCATGGGTGTGCAATCATCTGTAATATAATGGCATAGAAGTGGACCAGGCATGGGTGTGCAATCATCTGTAATATAATGGCATAGAAGTGGACCAGGCAAGACTGAAAAATGTTGTAGCATTTTGTTCCCTTGTAGGTGATCAAGTGAAAATACAGTATAGGCCTGCATACCATCTACGCTGCATACCTACCCCCATGAATTCTGCTGCTGTGATACTTAACAATTCCTTAAATTTGTCTTTTAAGTTTGTTAAAAAATACTATACCTAAATGTTTGTGTGTGTTTGGCTATGCTATGTTACGTAACTTTGCTAAACAATACATACATTAAAGGCATAGGTAAGGTAAGTTTCCATGGCCTTTATTACATAACTCATTCCCTTTAAGAAATTTTAGAGTGAATATTTTTCATCTCAATTATATATTCCTCCAGTAGCACTTAAAAACCCTTTTCTTCCTTATCTATGTCAATTTAATTTCTAAGCAGAAATGAAAGACAAGTAGTCATCATCAGCCCATTGGTGATTTTACTCTGTACAGAAGCCATCCTTTGGGATTTATTTATGTATTCATTCACCTTGTGATATTTATGGAGCCCCTAATAGTTTCCAAATATCTTTTCTGCCATATTTCAATTGTTAATCGAGAAGGAAATATAATTTTATGAAAACAATTGCATAAAATAGAAAGTATAGGAACAAAAGAATATTTGTATTATTCATTATTTAACCGAATATTCTGCTACTTGGTTGTTCAAAGGATCTTTTAAAATAATCAACTGTATACAATTTAAAATTATCTTTAGAGTACAGCAATTATAATAAAAGCTCCAGAATGTCAAGCAGGGAATAGAAATGCCTAGTAATTTGAAGGAGTCATTTAAACATCCTCCCTTAGATGCAGTGCCTTTAGAGGTGGTGTCTGCTATTTGTTTTCAATGTGTCATTTTTATCATGTAATTTTTGGTCATTTTGTTTTCAGTGTGTCATTTTGAGTCGTGGGTGGGGATATGCTGGTGAATACAATAACACCAAAAAAGATCTTATATTGCAACCAGATTCTGGAGTTTTGCCTAATTTTTTCAACAATCATATTATTTCAGGTGGAACTACCCCTGCTCAGTGGGAAGATATTACAGGAACTACGCCATTAACATTTGTCAATGAATGTGTTTCCTTTACAACCAATGTATCTGCCAGGTATGGTTATGAAACACAGAAAAAACTCACTATGATATTGCTCCCCAATTCCCCCTCCCCCAAAGAATTCAAAAGAAAAAAATTGTTCACTTTGTTTAGTTCTGTTTTGTTTCTTACATTCTTTAAAAATGGATTTTTTGGTTTGATTTTAAATATGGTCTGCATTTACCTTCATATTTTAAACTAGCCATGCCAACAAATGTGGTACTAATGATACAATGAAAAATTACAACCAGTTAGATTGAAATCTAAGGAAAATGAGTGAGGGGTTGTCTGCTCTGACTTTTGACTCTGATTCTGGCTTTAGCAGCAACCCTTTGCTTTTTCCAGTCCCAAAGGTTTTAGGCATGATGAATTTCCTGCTGTCAACAAAATAGCCTGAGCTACTTTTTCCAACAGTATGAATTTGTTGTATGGCATGGAGATTTCAGGGTCTCTTCTGCATTCCAACTCATTTCCATAATACCCATTTTTATATCACATATCTTTAAAAAGCTGACTCTGTATAGTTTTATTTCAAATGCACAAACTAATTTATTAATATTAGTTCCCATTTGCATGGTCTTTAATGGATAGCTAAGATTTTTCACATTTATTTAATTTGATTACTAGAACAACTTTGTTACTTAAATGGGGCAAGAGGAGTTATGTCCATTTTACAGATGAGAACACTGAAATTTGGGATGATTAAAGCTTCAATTCCTACCCTGAGAGTTTTAAGCCATTGAAAGGATCATGGTGCTATGTACCTTAATAAGAAAAACAAAATGGATCAGATTTGGGAGGAAAATCAGATTTGGGGTTATTGAATGTGGGTTAAGTTCCTATGGACCAACACTGGAGGACTGTGAAGGGGCTATTTGGTTTGGCAAGTGGGAAGTCTTTGATAAACTCTGGGAAAGGAGCTGCAGTAGAATGGAAGGGATAAGCACCAGACTTTAATAGATTGAGAAATAAATACAAGAGGAAGAATTAGAAATAGTGACTGTTGAATTTTTTTCTGAGAATCTCAGTAGTGAAAAAAGAGAGATGAATCAGGAACTTGAAGAGGATTGGGAAATCTCGGACACGTTCAAAGACTGTAGGAAAAGAGTCAAGGAAAGGAGAGAAATCAAAGGTGAAAAAAGATTAAAAGCAAGCACAGGTAGAATAACCTTTTGGAAATGTGTAAGTAGCAAGTTGAAGAAATTTCCATCTGTTGGCTTCCACTTTGTTTCTCAGTGAATTTATCTTCTTTAGGGCCTGAGGTAAGGGTAGAAGCCTGAGGAGTCCTAAAACTTTAGCAATTTTACTTTTTGCTGTACTGAGTAAACTGATATCAAAGTTAGAGTTCCCAGGCTATGTCACAGACTTAGTTGAGGCTAGAAGTAATTTGTTAGTCATAGAGCCAATAAATTCTTCTGTGAATTAAATTTAGCAATTCTTATAAGTTCTGGAGCAAAAGTAGAATTTTTTTTAATGATTGGGTTGATCTGACCTTGTTGACCAGAAAGTTCCTTGGAAAAGAATGATGAGAGGAGGAAAAGCTGGGTAGATTTTGCTGAAAAGAGTTTCAGGGAAAGAAATGAAGAATAAGAAGGGGAAAACAAAGAAAATAGAAATTTATCATATTGCCGTAGTGTGCAATAATGGGCTTACACCACTAAAGGACTCTAAAACCCCAAAGATACATATATATATTTCAGAAGTTTGCATACTCACAGAAGAGTTTCAAGGAAGAAAACTATACATATAATCTGTAACAGTTGATATAAAAGACCTGATATGTCTTGCTCTCTGTCTCACTCCCTTCTTTCTTCCCTTCTAACGTCCTGCCTATACTCTTCCCGATTTTTCCTTCCCTTTCCTTCTACTTGACTCTCATTACGTCCCACTTTCCCTTCCTTCTTTTTTCAAGAAGGATTTAATGCCTGCTTTGATTATAGTGAGGGAACTGATTTTTCAAATGCTAATGAAACTATTAAACTTAAGACAATTGACTTTATTTCATTTTACAGATTCTGGCTGATAGATTGTCGACAGATCCAAGAATCCGTTACCTTCGCATCACAAGTGTACAGAGAGATTATCTGTGTGCCTTATATGGCCAAATTCGTAGTGTTTGCCAAATCGCACGGCCCCATTGAAGCCAGGGTGAGATGCTTCTGCATGACTGATGATAAAGTGGATAAGACCCTTGAACAACAAGAAAACTTTGCTGAGGTGGCCAGAAGCAGAGATGTGGAGGTACTGTGTTTTAAAAGAGAACTTTATTAACAGATTATATTAAAAAATCGAACTTAATTTTTAAAAACCATAAAAAAGACCAATTCACGTCTTGACCTGTTAGAAAGGCAAGCTCCAAAGTCAACAGTTTGGACTGTCCTACAGGGAGGGTCTCAGTGTGTGTGAAGAGACAGAAGAATTCCTTTAGTGGCTATAGCAGTTCAAGTTTTATTCAGAATTTCCTTGTTACACTTTTTTGAAAGTTATAAAAAAAAAACAACAAAAAACCAGCCCGGGGAATATATATCCTTCCCTTAAATGTATAGTATCCAGGGCTTTTCTACATTATGTTGTCTTTTTTCAGAATTTTCCCTCAGAGTAGACCATTGGCTATTGAAGTCTAGTATTCTGACTCATCATGATGTCGTGACCTGCTGAGAAATTCAGATTTGGGGATTTAAATATATATGTGTTTTGTGAGATAATATCCAAAATGCTAACAGTGTTAGATTGAGAATATCAAATGCCACCACGCACTTGAAGGGAGTGCTCATAAATGCTTTGCCGTACACATGACAGAAGGTCGTTAACAATTTAAGGATGATTGTAGGTATATTTCAAGAATTTTAAAGTTCCAAGTGATATCGCTGTTTCTTATTTATGTAAATAAGTTATGATTGCAGCTATAAAAGTCGGTGCTATTTTTCTCTGATTTCACCCAGGTATTAGAAGGAAAACCCATCTACGTTGATTGTTTTGGCAACCTGGTGCCATTAACAAAGAGTGGCCAGCATCATATATTCAGTTTTTTTGCCTTCAAGGAAAACAGACTTCCTCTCTTTGTCAAGGTAAAGTATACCAGGATTTTGTATGCATCTTATTAAAGATCAAGTAAGTATTTGATTCTCCTAGTGGAGAGAAAATTTGCTTCTCAGTATTTCCAGAAATTAAATAAGAAATAAATCTATAAAAAGTATATAGTCCTGCAAAGTCAACCATTTTATTTTTAAAGTTCAAAATCGATCTTAGTTTTTAATTATAGCCTATGTTTGAGGCTGGGAGGACAGCAAATAACAGCAAATTCATTAACTGCAAACACTGACCACTCTTTTCCAAATTTGAGGGGCAATGTATTTTTTTATTTACCATTACTTTTAAATGTCTGTGCTTAAATTTCAAAACTCTGTGTGAATTCTATAAGTGTGAAGATCACATGACTTCTAAGTGATAAATTTCTGTAATAAAATTTCTCGAAAACACATAGAATCTCACTTGAGCCTATAAGAAGTTATCTCCAATAAAGCAATAGACTTGATGTACTTTCGTA
Organism: Myrmecophaga tridactyla; assembly: GCA_004026745.1. NCBI lineage: Eukaryota > Metazoa > Chordata > Mammalia > Pilosa > Myrmecophagidae > Myrmecophaga > Myrmecophaga tridactyla. The sequence continues at coordinate 33,372 of PVIY010008597.1, read as the reverse complement.
AATTCAGCCAACGATGGATGACACTTGAGTGCACCTTGACTTCGTTGTCTCTGCTTACTTTTAATCCAACTGAGGGGGTTGGCAGTGATTCACACAAGCTTGAGTCTAAATTCTGTTACTGAAAAGAAGCAGAAATGTATGAATGTGAGGTTCTTGAAATAAAAGGGAGGAATTATAGTTCTGTTCTGTGTTTTTTCCAGCCTCTCATTTTCTTTCCTGTTACAACTTATTTCACTAAATAGAGGTCCTGACTCTTATTCCTCACCCAGGAGAGGCTTCTGGCCACCACGATTTTGCTAATAGTACTTCAAACTATTGTTTTCCAAACTGTTCATCAACAATGGCTTCTTTTATTATTTTAACCCCTTATGATTTTTCAAAGCATATGCAAACCTTTTTTGTTTTGTTTTCCCAAGATCTCTGCTGAGTTCAGCTCTTTTGCCTAATTAATGATTGGTTCTTACAAGTCACACTATAAGCTGCTGAGGAGAAATGAATCCATTTAGCACTGACAGCTGTATAATTAAGCTACTATTTGGTATTGTTGATGTGCAAAGGTTATTCTAGATTGGATTAGGAGAAGGAAAAAAGGATTGCTTATGAATCCGTAATGTTATTTTCCCCTCACCGTTTTGAGATCATCTAACTAAAATAAATAGTATATGTCAAGTTTGGATGAAGCACGTGTCTTTCTTGTTCAAGGTGCGTGATACAACTCAGGAACCTTGCGGACGACTGTCATTTATGAAAGAGCCAAAATCCACGAGAGGCCTAGTGCATCAAGCTATTTGCAACTTAAACATCACCCTGCCAATTTATACAAAGGTACTGTAAAATCTGCCGTCCTGAAATTCAGGCAATAGAGAAATTGAGTTACTTGAGTTTCTTTAAAATAAAGTGAAAACCGTGAATGCTATAGAAGAAAATGTTCATTTTCTTCTCTATCATATATATGATTTGCCATATAAGTAAGGAAAAAGTACCTTCCATCTTTACTTGCATTAAGTGAACTTTGAAGGAAAAATTTCTATAAACTCATACTAGACACAGAGGAGGGAAATTTAGAAATAAGATATTACTTCAGGAATAATTTTTGTAAATGAGATAATTGGCTTTCTCTTTGTTATTGTTTTTGTGTGCCTTTCTGCAACCATATTAGTGCATTTGGCCCAACCAAAATATTGTGAATCCATTAGCTCTTGCTTACTACCAAGCCAAAGGTGGATTATATATTATTACATTCAGAGAATCCTCCTCTAATATTTTATCATGTTGCCTAAATAATTACCGTTCATCCTAATAACCTATAATATTTTAGGAGTATCAAGTTAATTTTCATTGATTTTAACAGGACGAATATATAAAATACCCCCAAGGTACAAGGAGTAGATTTCAAATATTGTTGCAAAGACGAAGTTTATTGAATTCTGACCCAAGTTAATTTACAGCTATCGATTTCTGTCCAAACCTCTCCCCATTACAGAATTCCTTGATTACAATGATCAAATCAAAGAAGACTGAATGAAATAAGTGTTGTTGATAGCTTTATAATTGTTATGATAAATGTTGTTGATAACTTTATTATTATTATTATTTTACAAATAACCCTTTTTAACAGAAAGACCGATAACAGAGTGACAGCTTGCCTCATGGAAATTTGTCTGTGTGCACTGAAGGCAGGGGAAGGGATGTGTGGTGGAAGATAAGAACTAGCGGGGAAGTAGGGATATTTCAAAAATCCTAAATCTTGATTCCACACAAAAAAGAATGTCCTACATTCCTTTTTATCCTCCACAGTTTTCAAATTGTGTATTATTCCGACAAACAGAGCCCAGTCACATAGAGGATATCACTTAACATGACTGACCTAGTAAATTCTTGTTATATGATAAAAATGAAATAAAAAATTATGCATATAAAGAACTTGAATACAACAATGGGTGTATCAGCTCAACTGAGCAAGATGTAACTGTACTCCGATGGCGCAGAATGTGCCGTGGGGTTTGTACCAGTGACTTGCCAGAGGCAGAATTCAAAACCAAAAACCAAGGACAGCCATCCTGCTGTGGGCTGGGCGCCTGGGTGATATACAGAGAGGAATGAGATTCGTCTCTGATCTCAGTGAGCTTTCAAAGAGCTAGAAGATAAAGCATTTAGTGTGTTATTACATATTATTACTGTCAAACAAATGTTAGGTACAGTTATTAATGCCTTGGTGATCCAGGACAGTTTTCCATTTAGCAAGTCAAACAAAAAAGGAAAAATGCCAGCATTTTACATTTCAGATATATTTTTGAATTTAGAACCATTGCTTGTGCATTGAAACTGTTTTTACCAAATGCTTATTTGTAGCTTTAACGTTTTCAATCAATATCTCTAATGAGTGGAGTATCATTAAACCACTTCTTTGGCATATATGCCATAGAATCCATTAAATGTCTGACTTTCAGCTGGTGACCTTGCAACTGAAATTAGTGTATTTATAATTTTGATTCTTTGTCTCTTAAATCTACAGACTGTTGCGTTTAAATCAATCCACTTTATTTTTCCTTCCTCTCTTCTGTAACCTGTTAGTAAGAAAAAAAATAAGACCCCACCGATTATATGTTTGCTTATTGACGTTTGTGGGTAGGATATTTGCTCCTTTCTTTTCTTCTAAATACTCTCTACTGTTCCTGCTCTCTTTTCCCCATCTTGCATGGCACCTTGGGCGGCCAGGAATCAGAGTCAGATCAAGAACAGGAGGAAGAGGTAATTTTATGACAGTGTTATTTGTTAATGGCTGTTTTCGCTATAACCACTAATTAAAATGTAGGGTTAACCTGTAGTCTTAGACATGCTAATTCAGTTGTTTTTAGTGATTAAAGGGTCAAAATTTTACTTAATATCTCTGAGCCTCTGTTTCCTCATCTTGTGGCATGTCCTCGGAGAATAGTAAAGTTTCCCTGTAAATTGTTGCTCTTGTCTCTATGTGATGACGTTTATTTCTCTACCAACAACTGAAGGGCAAACCATTCTCTTAGTGATTCTCAAAGTTTGTTCTTGGGGCATCTGGTGGTCAAAAGTATTTTTTTAATAGTACTAAGACATCGTTTGCCTTTTTAACTCTCATTTCCTCACAAGCCACAGTGGAGTTTTCCAGAGACTGTATTATATAATTGCATCATCGCTATGATGTTTAATGAAATGTGTGCTTGTGTATTCTTGGCTTCTAGAATTTTCTCAGATTAACTTATGTATTAAAAAGGTCTGGAACCACCTAAATATTATAATAGAGATGAATAGAAATACTTATCTACTGATATATCAGTTTCTATTTCTAAAATAGACAAATGTAATTATCATTTGTTTTAAAATATATCTTATATATCTTTTAAAAATGTTATTTTGATTTATTGCAATACAAAAAAGTAAAGAAAAACATAATAGATGTGCTTGTACCCACCACTCATATTTAAAATGAAGGCGTTATGAGTTCAGAAAATCCCTACGAATTCACTTTTTCCTGATATCTTGGCAATGATGCAGGATGAGAGGGTGATAATATACCCATTTTCCTGCTGTAGGGCCATATACACAGTAAACTTATGACAAAAATGAAGTCTTTCTATCTCTCGTATACAGTCACTCTTGTTTGCCTCGAGTATTGATTTTCATTCCTGTATTTGCTAACACTATCACAAAAGCTCTTCTGGAAAGAGCAATAAAATTATGAGAACAACTTTGTTCACAAATGAATTTTTTCCATTGGATGTATGCTTTTTCTATAGAATATTTTCAGAACTATTCTGGGCAATAAATCCAGTTCATGTTGTTTTCAGGATTTGTAATGCTGGCTTATTACTGATAATGAAGCTGCATCTGTAGAATGGGTCAACCTGGCCTGCTCATTGTCCCTCCCCTTGTTTTTCTCAATTGACAATATGCTTAATACCTTGCTCACTATTTTTCTGACCTTTTCCCTAATAAATGCATTTGTAACCTCAAACATGCCCTGGTTCGTATCTTCCCAGGAATAACATGCTAGAAAGGACTTGCCACCTATAATGACTAGAATTGTGGTTTTTTCAAAGTTAGGATAAAAATGAAGAAGGCTCTCCAGAAGAACTGTAGCAAATTATTCTGACCTTTCCTTAGCTCATGGTATCACCCCCATGTGTATAATTTTGAAGAGGAACTTAGTGTGCACATCAGGGGCTCTGAGACAAGATGTTATCTGTAACCATTTCAATTTATGTATGTTTTTTTTCAGATCGATATGACATCAGAAAAAAGTAAGATTTTAAACAAAATTGAGTTTGTTTGAAAGCTGGCTATATTAAACAGAAGCATGAATTAAGATGCGACCTAGTTGCCATTACTAACGACTATAATAATTATGTTTTTATATTAGCTTCATTAATCATTAATAGATGCTTATAAAAGCAGCTTGGCCAGTTAAATTGCAAATATATCTATTTGTGAGCTAATTAACAATAAAATGCAATGATTATTCATCTAAGCATTCACTTTCTTTTGACATCCCTGTTAACCCTGCTATTGCTGTACTGCTTGTTTAAAAACCCACCCTACCGTTTTTGTCCATTTGTTGGCATAACGTTGTCATCTCATTTTATTTAAGCACTAACGTGACAGTATCACTTTTTACCTAAAACACTGAACTACGCAGAGTGCAGTATTTATGTAGGGCACACCTGCAAAAGTGATACTGTCTAATAGTTCTCAGCCGAAACTAACCCCCCAGCCGTCCCTCCCTTGCACCTCTTACTGTGGTGAAGTGTAACTGACTTCCTTACGGCTGAGGTCTAACGGCCTCTGCTGAGACAAATCAGGAGTCAAGAATGCAAAAAATGAAAGTCCCCTCGAAGGAATGACTAATCACAACAGTGTGCTATTTTAGGGCTAGTTTCGGATAATAATGCAAACCCCAAGTGCAGGCTGGTACAGAGGGAACTGAGTTTTACAGATTTTAAGAGAACAATCTTTGAACTCATTTCAGATTTTAATATTCCATTAATATTTTAGTTCATTGGCCTAGTGTCCACTGATTCTCTGGCATCTTGTTTGGAGACTCAAATTGAATTTTACGTATCTTGCCTTTATGTCCAAAATGCTTTAGGAAAAAAATTCTAATTTTTAATGTTTTCCCATTTTAAGATTTATGTTGGTTCACTGTCTTATCACTGAAAAAGGAGAAAACTTGGAGTAATATTTACTATGGTCATCTAACCCCATACAGTCTATTTGAGCTGGGGTTTATTTTAAGTCCTAGCACAATGTAATTTATTCCTAAGTTATTGGAATACTTTTTGTTTTTTTAAATTGAGGGTCTCCTTACCCTCATGTTATAGCATTATTCAGAATTGGAATATTTCAATTTTTTCTTTCTTTGGTATATACAATTGGACAAAGCCATTTGGTATAAATTACCTTAATATATTTTGTTATATATGTTCATATGCAATGTCTCCTTAACAAATACTGATTTTCTCAAGAGAAGGCATTTTTGTTTATTTGACATATTATTTTTGCCTTCGTTTCCTCATTTCCTCTGTTGAACTTTTTCTTACTTTCTTTTTTAGGATCACCGTGTTTAAATGGTTCTTTCCTTTGTTCCTTGGATAAGAACTAATAGGAATTAAAAGTTAATGTCCCATCTGCCTTAGCCATTAAAAAGAACAAAAGTAATGGTGTTTCTGTAATGCCAGGGATTCTCCTATATGACTCCTACATGTGACTGTCCAGAAAGTCTCAGGTATAGACTCACATTAGCCATTATTTTAGTTTAAAGACAGCATACAATAATTCTCCCATAGGTGTAAGATGATCTCCAGAGAAGGACTCTGTTGAAGGGACTCTTGCTAGTGAGCAAATCCTAAAAGAGTTTAACTGATGTTGCCTTGTCTTTAATGGGTTCATATTCCACTTCCTAAGCCTCAATTACTAGATTCTGAATCCCATGTATGGGCTTGTAGGGAAATGAATATACTTCACCACAGTAATGTTTTATATATTCTTTCTATTTTCTTACCATCCTCCTGCCAGTGCTTTTAAGCCAGGCCACATTCCCAGCAATCTTATTCCACCTTTGCTTTGCATGGAAATAACTTGGCTTACATAAACTGTGCGTGTGTCCCGTGTGACTGTCTCTGGTCTGGGTTGCCATGCATTACATTTTAACTTTGGACTCACATATAAGTTGAATCACAATTGTTGGTTTTGTTGGTTTTCTTTCCTTTCCTTTATTTCCCTCCTTGATCTGTCCTTTATGTGTCTAAACAAGGATGTTGTTCCAAGGAAAGGACCATGCCTCTGAGCACAGATCCATTTGTTTCATTGTTAGCTGTGAATTTCCCTTAGATGAAATGCCGGTCTGCAGCTGATTCAGATTTATTCATAATCACTGTATCTTTTGGCAGAGCTAAACATACTGGATTCCAGATTTTTATGTGACTAAAAAATGTGCACACATTATTTTATAAGAGACTATTCTGACAGTTTGCTACTACTGGCTTTCTCCTAGAGGAAATCAATTTTCTGCAATTTCTAATGCTTTTTTTCCTTTTGTTTCCCATGTTTCTCTCTCTCTCTCTTTTTTTTGGGAACATTGATCTGTAACATCTGAACAATCTTGAGATATCTCTGTGTAATTTCACTGCGTTCTTTCTTTGTTTTTCTTTGTGGTTATTTTTTGTATGTGTATGTCTTGATTATTTGTTATAACTTTGTTGTATGTATGGATGTGCTACAGTGAGAAAATTAAGCAAGTTATTTCCTGCTCATTTTTCCTTTTCAGTTTTTATTTCTGTTAGCTTTGCTTTGCTCTTGTACCCTGAATCCTTGTGGATCCACCATTCCCAGCCCGTTTTGTTGCCCCCTCCCACCACAACAGGAAAAGACGCTGTGTCGTTTGAGTCCTGATGACATTTGCCAATATCTTTTTTGATTTCCATTTTACTTTCAATGTTTTTCATTCACATCAAAGATGATGAGACAGAATCTACAGAAACATCTGTCCTGAAAAGTCACCTGGTTAATGAAGTTCCTGTCCTAGCAAGTCCGGACTTGCTCTCTGAAGTTTCTGAGATGAAACAAGATTTGATCAAAATGACTGCCATCTTGACCACAGATGTGTCTGATAAGGCAGGCTCTATTAAAGTGAAGGAGCTGGTGAAAGCTGCTGAGGAAGAGCCAGGAGAACCTTTTGAAATTGTTGAAAGAGTTAAAGAGGACTTAGAGAAAGTGAATGAAATTCTGAGAAGTGGAACCTGCGCAAGCAATGAAAGCAGTGTGCAGAGGTCTCAGTCTGACAGAGAATTAGTGGAAGAGGAATGGGTTATTGTCAGTGACGAGGAAATAGAAGAGGCTAAGCAAAAAGCACCCTTAGAAATCACTGAATATCCATGTGTAGAAGTTAGACTAGATAAAGAAACCAAAGTAAAGGTAGATAAAGACTCAGCTGGGTTAGTGAACTACCTTACTAATGACCTAAATTCATATACAACTCTTCATGAGGGGCAACCAGAGACAGTTCAAGACTCAGCAGGGGAGAAATGTGAGGCTCTGACAACTGGCAAGAGTTCTGAAAATAAAGGGAAAGCTATAGCCCCAGGTGATATACACAGTACACAGGAACAACACAAACCAAGCCTGGGAATAAAAAAACCAGTTAGGAGGAAACTGAAAGAAAAACAGAAGCAAAAGGAAGAAACTTTACAAGCTGGTCCAGAAAAAGCTGAACTTAAAAAGGGTAGTTCGGATGAGTCCTTAGATGAAGACTCAGGTTTAGCCCCTGAACCACTTCCCACTGTAAAGGCCACGTCTCCTTTGATAGAAGAAACGCCCATTGGTTCCATAAAGGACAAAGTAAAGGCTCTTCAGAAGAGAGTGGAAGATGAACAGAAAGGTCGGAGCAAGTTGCCTGTCAGAGTCAAAGGCAAAGAGGATGTGCCAAAAAAGACAATGCACAGGCCACATGCAGCCACATCACCCTCTCTGAGGTCAGAGAAGCATGCACCAGTGACATCCTCCTCTAAAACCGAAAGACACTCTTCTCTTTCCTCCTCTGCAAAAGCTGAAAGGCACTCTCCTGTATCACCATCAAGTAAAACCGAGAAACACTCACCTGTATCACCTTCTGCAAAAACTGAAAGACACTCAGCTTTGACATCATCAAGTAAAACTGAGAAACACTCACCTGGGTCACCCTCTACAAAATCTGAAAGGCACTCCCCTGTGTCATCTGCAAAAATAGAAAGACACCTACCTGTATCACCTTCAGGTAAAACAGACAAACGCCCACCTGTATCACCCTCTGGGAGAACAGAGAAACATCCACCAGTGTCACCTGGAAGAACAGAAAAACGCTTGCCTGTATCACCTTCTGGAAGAACAGAGAGGCATCCACCTCTATCAACCTCTGGTAAAACCGAAAAGCACCTGCCTGTGTCACCTTCTGGGAAAACAGAAAAGCAGCCAACTGTATCTCCCACCTCAAAAACAGAAAGAATTGAGGAGACAATGTCTGTTCGGGAGTTGATGAAAGCCTTCCAGTCAGGTCAGGACCCATCCAAACATAAGACTGGGCTCTTTGAGCACAAATCAGCAAAACAAAAGCAGACACAAGAAAAAGGCAAAGCTCGGGCAGACAAAGAAAAGGTAATAACCCACAGAGAAATACAGAAAACAGAGAGTCAGACAATTAAACGAGTCCAGAGAGTTCTGGTAACAGGAGCTTCAGAATCCAAAAGAGGAGCCCGTGCTTCCTCCATAGGGCTTAAGAGAGAAGATACAGTTGGAGAAAAGGAGAGAGCTTTCATCTCCAAAACACCTGAACCTGTTCAGTTAGTGTCTGAAGAAAAGAACCATAAAGAGAGTGAGGACTCAAAAGAAAAGGTGGATGATGAACAAGGGGATATGGATCTTCAGATCAGTCCAGACAGGAAGACCTCCACTGACTTTTCTGATGTCATTAAGCAAGAGTTGGAAGACAATGACAAATACCAACAATTCCGCCTGAGTGAAGAGACTGAAAAGGCACAGCTTCACTTAGATCAAGTACTCACTAGTCCTTTCAACACAGCCTTTCCACTAGATTATATGAAGGATGAATTCCTTCCAGCTCTGTCTTTACAGAGCAGTGCTTTAGATGGCAGTTGTGAAAGCCTAAAACATGAAGGGATAGCAGATTCTCCATGTGGCAGCCTGATGGAAGGGACTCCTCAGATCAGTTCAGAAGAAAGCTATAAGCATGAGGGACTAGCAGAGACTCCTGAGACAAGTCCAGAAAGCCTTTCCTTCTCAACAAAGAAAAGTGATGAGCAAATCGGAGAAACAAAGGAAACTACCAAGTTAGAGACACCAGTGGAAACTCATTCAGAAAAAGAACATCCCACAGCCAAAGACATTAGTGATGGTGCTGGAGAGCAAGGTGCTGCAGTTGCTGAAACTATGGACCACTCTACTGAGTGTTTTCTAAAGGAGGCCACCATAGAACCTTCTGAGGACATATGCTCCAAACGAAAAAGTGATTGCCCTGACAGCTGTAGTGATTTATTAGCAAAGGAGACACCCAAAGGACAGTCTGAGGAGGTGTCTGGTAATGAAGGTCAAGTTATATGTGATAGTTCACCCCATAAGACACAAGCTGATACTGAAGTACAGGAATCCATAGCAACAGAACCTTCAGATGAGACAAAGACCTCACCAGTGCCTGATGCTTCTGTAAAGACAGGCTTGGGGACTGAATCAAAGCCTCAGGGAGCCATTAGAAGTCCCCAAGGGTTGGAACTTTCACTTCCCAGCCGTGATAGTGAAGTCCTTAGCCCTCTGGCTGATGAATCATTAGCAGTAAGCCACAAAGACTCTCTAGAAGCAAGCCCTGTGCTAGAAGACAATTCTTCACACAAAACTCCTGATTCTCTGGAGCCAAGTCCCCTGAAAGAATCTCCTTGCCGAGACTCTCTTGAAAGCAGTCCAGTGGAACCAAAGATGAAAGCCGGAATCCTCCCAAGTCACTTCCCTCTTCCTGCAGCTATTGCCAAAGCAGAACTGTTAACAGAAGTGGCCTCCATGCGTTCCCGACTGCTACGAGACCCTGATGGCAGCGCTGAAGATGACAGTCTGGAGCAGACATCGCTCATGGAGAGTTCTGGGAAGAGCCCCCTTTCTCCTGACACACCTAGCTCTGAAGAAATTAGCTATGAGGTTACACCCAAAACCACAGATGTAAGCGCACCCAAATCAGCTGTGATTCATGAATGTGCAGAGGAGGATGACTCAGAAAATGGGGAGAAAAAGAGGTTCACACCTGAAGAAGAAATGTTTAAAATGGTAACTAAAATTAAAACATTTGATGAACTTGAACAAGAAGCAAAGCAGAAAAGGGACTACAAGAAAGAACCCAAGCAAGAAGACTTGTCCACATCCTGCGACCCAGATGCTGACCGTTCAGCAGACTTGGATGAATCAAAGCCTATGGAGAATGTGGAAGATGAACATGAGGTCCCCGTGGTAGTGACATTAGAGAGCAGAAAGGCTTCTTCCTCCTCCGAAAGTGAGCCTGAGTTGACACAACTGAAGAAAGGTGCTGACTCAGGCCTCTTACCAGAACCAGTTATTCGAGTGCAGCCTCCTTCACCACTTCCCTCCAGCATGGACTCCAATTCTAGTCCTGAAGAAATACAATTCCAGCCTATAGTTTCGAAACAATACACTTTCAAGATGAATGAAGAGAATCATGAAGACACACCAGGTCAATCAGCAGAAGAAAAAGATTGTGAATCTCATTTGCCTGAAGACAGCAATAATTTTTCTACAGATGGCCCAGATATGCCTTTTTATGACCTAAACAGAGAAACTGATGAGCCAGAAATCTGTGATGGCCATGGATGTGAGGCATTGAGTCCTAGAAGCTCAGCCATTCCTGTCGATTCAAGTGTACCGAGTTCAGCTGGTGAGGATGTCGATGAGCAGCTGGTCGCCCATAAAGAACCATTGACTCTCCAAGATACTCATAAAAAAGACAAAGAAGGGGAAGAGCTTGATGTTTCTATGGTGGATTCTCCACAAGTAGATTGCTCCAGTGAAAGCACTCCATCTTTGTCCTCTTTGTCTCATTGTCCAGTAACTGAAGGAAAAGAATTAGATGAAGACATATCCTCCACATATTCTGCTACAAAAATGGAGGTTACAAAAACTCACCAAGCTTTTGAGAGCTTACCAAAGGACTGCTCCACTGAAGGCTCGTCAATTATTACTCAAACAGATGGATTATCAATGGATGGTCCAGTGTCTGAATCAGCTGAGAGTGATGAAATCAGTCCTCAAATCACAAGCCCTTATGAAAATGTTCCTTCCCAATCTTTTTTCTCTAGTGAAGAAAACAAAACCCAAACAGATGTGAAACACACAAGTTTTCACTCTTCTGAAGGATATTCTGTTAGCATCATGCCCTCTGTTGAAAACGTAGAAGTGGCGAGCTCCTCTAATGGAACTCTTTCAAACAAACAATCTAATTGTGAGGACCAGAACATGGAAATGGAATCAAAACAGGAAAGCACCTTGTGGGAAATGCAGTCAGATAGAGCTGCCTCATCTTTAGAGCATACTGTACCTAATTCAACAACAGTCATTGGTGAACAAATAAGCAAAGTCATCATCACAAAAACTGATGTGGATTCTGATTCCTGGAGTGAAATCCGTGAGGATGATGAAGCCTTTGAGGCTCGAGTAAAGGAGGAAGAACAGAAAATATTTGGTTTGATGGTAGACAAACAATCACAGGGTACCACACCTGACACCACTCCTGCTAGGACCCCAACAGAAGAAGGGACTCCAACAAGTGAGCAAAATCCATTTCTCTTTCAGGAAGGAAAATTGTTTGAGATGACCCGAAGTGGTGCTATTGATATGACCAAAAGATCCTATGCAGATGAAAGTTTTCACTTTTTCCAAATTGGGCAAGAGCTCAGGGAAGAGACTCTCTCTGAAGACATGAAAGAAGGGGGTGGGACTGAGCCTCCACAGCTGGAGACATCAGCTGAGTCACTAGCACATTCAGAATCAAAAGAAACAGTGGATGATGAAGGAGACTTGCTTCCAGATGATCTGAATGAGGAAGCAGATGAAATACCTGCCTCAGATGCTCAACTTAATTCCCAAATGGTGATTTCAGCCTCCATTGAAATATCTACAAAAGAGGCTACTTCTATTGGAGCCGAGGACCTCCCTACCATGCAGAAGGATGACGCATCTCTTCTGTCCAGTGTGAAGCAGATGTCCTTCCCTGACTCCCCTGAACCAGTTGTACAAGTTCAGTTAGATTTTTCCACAGTCACTAGGTCAGTATATTCAGATCGAGATGATGATTCTCCTGATTCTTCCCCAGAAGAACAGAAGTCTGTGATTGAAATCCCTACTGCACCCATGGAGAACGTGCCTTCTGAAAGCAAATCCAAAATTCCTATAAGGACTATGCCCACTTCAACCCTAGCACATCCTTCTGTGGAATATGAGAGTACACTTTCTGAAGAGTCTGTACCCAGCCTGGATGATGAAAGTAAGGATGATGAAACAAAACCAAAGTCCAAAATCCCCATCAAAGCACCCATCCAAAGAGTTGAACAGCAGCTTTCACACCTAGAGTCATCTCTCCAGAATACTGCAGCTCCTCAGGGACTGGACATGGCAAGCGGAGCACCAGATACTAGAAGCAAATCTGAATCTGATGCTAGTCCCTTGGACTCAAATAGCAAATGTCCCGTAAAAACAAAAAGTCACACTAAGACAGAAATAGAGAGCAAAGAGAGGGCAGGGGATCAGGAGTTAGAATCAGAAGAAGGGGGCACAAGACCAAAGATATTTGCATCCAGACTGCCAGTTAAGAGCAAAAGCACCACATCTCCCTGCAAGGGGGTCACAAGCCCCCCAAAAGAAAGTAAGGAGCATTTCTTTGACCTTTATAGAAATTCCATAGAATTCTTTGAGGAGATTAGTGATGAGGCCTCCAAGTTAGTAGATAGACTTACACAGTCTGAGAGGGAGCAGGAGTTGGTTTCAGATGATGAAAGTAGTAGTGCCCTGGAAGTGTCGGTAATCGAAAATCTACCACCTGCTGACACCGAGCACTCGGTTCCTGAGGACATCTTTGACACAAGGCCCATTTGGGATGAGTCTGTTGAGACTCTGATTGAACGCATCCCTGATGAAAATGGCCATGACCCCGCTGAAGGTATTGCCAGCCACTGGGATTCCCTGTGCTACGCATGTCATAAATTTGATATGGTTTTTTTTTTTTTTTCTGTTTCTTTGTTTTATTCAGTGATTTGTGTCTCATTTTTTTAAGCTTTCTGTGGTGGTTAATGTGTTTGTGTAAGCCCTTTGTGTTTTGTGCTTTCTCTGTTTACACTTGTCTATGAAAACAATCTCAAGATTGAGTAATGAGAATGCTTATGGAAAACATAAACATGATAAACAGACAACGGCGCTCTTGCCTTTTCCTAGCCACTGCACGTAAGGCTGTGCAAGCTTTGAGTTTTGTTGTTCTGAAGTCCCAGGGCTAGCCTCAAATTAAGCACTTTTGCTTATGCACATAAGTATATTGATTTCTTCAAAGTGTGAGTATTCACTGCTTTTACTTTCTATTTTTATGTTCTTTAAACTAATTGGTACTTCCAATTTTGTAATCGTTAGAAAGCCATTTGCTTGAGAAGATGTCACAAATCATAAAATCCCAGTTGTTGCGGATGTTTTTGATTAAAAAAGGTTGGATTTCAGATACTGGTAAATACTTGAAGTAAACGAACATAAGGTAAAAATATGCCTTTCATTATATGGTAAACAAAGGAAGAACATACTCCAATTAGATACTGCAGACAACAAAAACTCAAACTTTGCATGATTTAAGTTGACTGTGAAGGAGTGATTGCTCTTTGGATTATAAAAAAGAAAACCATACATGGCTTTGAGATGTAGCCTCTGGTCTTCCAATATCTCTACAATAAAGACTATTATTCTTAAATTTGGGTTTATAAAATTTCCACAATGTCATGATCTAAAATGCTGCCCATCAATCAATGGAGGTTCAAAATGAATTGGAAAAGTAGTTTATGGAAGTGATATATGAGCTTATTTAGCAACAAGCTGGGGAGAAAATTTACCCAAGACACATTTATAATTAATGCAACACACACAAATACACACAATTTTATCTTCCCTTCCCCCAAGACAATCTGGACCAGAAATGTTGTTTCTGGTCATGCTGGATAATAAGCTCAGCATGGTCTAATCAATCCATAATCCAGGTCTCTGGTGAATACCAGATGTGATTTCTTTCAGAAATGCCCTGGAAGTGATCTGTACCTCCACAGGCAGTAACGAGAGGTCCTAGCAAATTACTCCTGCATCTGACCTGTGAGTTCTTTAGTGTTTGACCATCAAGATGATTGTCTTCTGGTGGGCAGTATTCTCTCAGATCATTTAAAAGAAAAGTCTTACCATTACTAGAAGTCAGCAATATATATATATGACAAATATATATATGTTCAGTAACTAGTCTTGATTAAAGAGATATGGAAGCAGATGGTTTTCATGATTCATATCAGGTTTATTTCCCATCCCATCCCAGAAGCCTAGACAAAATCAAAACTTAATATGGTCTGAAGTGTTATAGCTAATCTGTGCTACTATCAAACATTTGGACATGTGAGCTCCTTTCTTTGGATGAATCAGTACTGTGGTTCCTCTGCTGTCATAGACAACCTTTGGCCGTTCTGTTTCTGACCTTCTGTAGATCCACAGGCTGAACAGGAACGGATCGAGGAAAGGCTGGCTTATATTGCTGACCACCTTGGTTTCAGCTGGACAGGTAAGATGACTGTGACCTGATTTTTGCAATAAAACCTCTTTGGTTTAGATGATATAGTTGCATCAGCCCAGTGTCATAATAATGAAAAACCCACTTTTTTCCCCTTTCCTTGGGGAAGACTACACGGAATAATGAAAAGAAGAATATACTACAAACTAGAAAATCCTGGCTCTGCTTTAACTACTCATATGGCTTAGAAAAGGCCTTTCAATAACTTGGAATTAAGAATAATAGAAACTTAGATTTGGAGTTTTGAGAATACACCAACCATTACCATCTTCCACTGATGGTTATGCATATCTGAACTTTGGGGAAGTTACTGTGTTTCAAAAGCATGGCTATATAATTTCCATTAAATGTGATTTAATTTAATTTGAGAGTTAACAAGGGCTACTTATTTCAGATTCCTTGTTTCAGATTATCTTCCTTGGGTGAATGCTGAAACATATATGAATGAGATGTTTTACTGATTTTTTGAGAAATGAGACTAAGTATAGAAATGATTATTAAAATCGATTAAAAGAAAATGAATTAAAAATTAATATGATTTATATACAAATCATGATTTGTAGATTTTGAAAGCCATACACTATCATGTTACCTGTAATTTACCATATTAAAAGGAAGAGAGCCAGTCTGACTTTCTTTTTTATCACCTGTGACTAATGCACTGATATAAACCATATTAAAATTGTTCTTTAAATATGTGTCTATGCATATTAAGTATAATATCTATCACACCTTATAGCCAAACAAAATATGAAATGAAAAGTAAATATATGCTACACACCTACCTACATCTAGTCTTCTAAGACCCATGCCTTTACAGTAACTGCTAACACTTTCTCATATATTCAGAGATATATGAGAAATGCCCATATTTATGCCGATTATCTAAAATATAAATTTACTTGATAATATTCCTTGGAAATATCCTATCAACATAAACATATCTATCTTATTATTTTAAATGGCTATTTGATTCTACCATGAGGATGTACCATAATTTTATCAGTGACCTTTATTGTTGGATATTTAGACTGTTTACTCTTAATCGCAATAAATATATCCATGTGCCTCCTTCATCTATTGTATGAGTATATTTATGGGGCATGTTCTTAGAAATAGAATTGGTGCTGAAAAAATATATATGTAAAAATATATTTTTCTAATTTGGAAAGATTTTGGCAAATTGCCCTCCAAAGATGTCACCCCATATATACACAGATGCACATGTACCACCGTGTACAAGTATCCATATAGAAGTTTACTGACAAAATTTAAAAGAGAACTTTATGACTGCTTCCCCAGGTCAGGTTATGCTTCCCAGTCTTTTATTCACGTGACATCAAATCAAAGAAAGAAAGACTTTCTCTGACTATCATAAAATAGCCATATCCAATAAATATCCAAATACGCAGAAATAGGATTTATAGTACTTAAAACCTCACTTGACAATAATGAAAAGTGAGAAATTGTCTATTCCTCTTGCTTCCAGTCATTTATTCTCCGTTCTTTTGGTTAAGAGCATAGCCCAACATTAATGATGCCTTCTGCATTTTGGAATTTAGTGGACCTGAATTATACATGTTTCACTTTATTGCCTCAAACTTATTATTTCCATTATGGGAATGTACAAGTCAACAGCAAGTTTTAAGGAAAAATCTACATAATCTGTAGAAATAAAAAAGAACCCTCTTACAGCAATACTAGGAACACATCGTTTACACAGTCACAAAGCAGGGTTAGAGACTCAACCCTTGAAGTTAACAGGTTTACAGAGTAGTGTTTTATATTCTAGAATTAGCGAGAGAACTGGATTTTACTGAGGAACAAATTCATCAAATTCGAATTGAGAATCCTAATTCCCTCCAAGACCAGAGTCATGCACTATTGAAGTATTGGCTAGAAAGGGATGGAAAACACGCTACAGGTAGGTGGGAGACTATATATAAAAAATATGGGGCTAAATGTGGAAATAGTCTTGCTTACCAACCTCATTCTTGCAAATTCACTAAAATGATAAAATAAATGCTTTTAACTTGAAACAAATGAGAATAACTATTGCCATTTCTGATATACATGATGCATGGAAAATTTTGTACTCTATTCCCATGAATAACATTAATTAGTGGGAAGTCATATCAACACTGCTTGCTAACAAGAATGCTGTTAGAGCCCTAAAGATGTCTAATTACAGATAATGGACACAATTGCTTTTCTTATGATTAGTTTATTGGTAGTGAATTGTCTTCATTTCTTACTTTCTTAATTGGATTCTGGTTGTTCCCTGTGCAAAAATAAAAAATTTAGCAGGCCATCTAATGAAGGAGAATTTAAATGAGTACTCAGATGTAATCAAAGCTTTTTCTCCCATCTAAGATACCAGTCTCATTGAATGTCTCACCAAGATTAACCGAATGGACATCGTTCATCTCATGGAGACCAGCACAGAACCTCTCCAGGAGCGCATCTGTCATAGCTATGCCGAAATTGAACAGACCATTACACTGGATCATAGTGAAGGTCAAACAGTGTGAATGAGTGCGTGTGCGTGTGTGTGTTTAATACGGGCAAATGGACTTACCGTCTCCCTTTTTCTATAGGTTAGACCATAGCCTTTGGTGACTATACATTCTTCTCCTCACTCTACCCATACTTCCCAGCCCATTCCATAGTACCCCCAGTATTCATTCTTTGTGATTTCACCATCAGTATGGATGATTCAGCCAGTGTCTTGTGCTTTCAGTTCCTTGACTGCACTTCTGACACTTGCACATTTTACTCTACCTTAGCCATCATTTTTATGCTCACAGCCAAGTTTCTGTCATTGCCAGTGACTGTGCTAGATTGCAGCATGATACTAACTCTGTTTTTTATTTTTACACCAAAAATCTTCAAGTCCACGGGAACATCCAGCCATGGCCTTTCTACCATTAGGATTTTTCTGATCAATCCTCATTCATTTGCTCGTTGTGTGCTCACTTGTGCTCTCTGTCTCTCTGCCTCTTTCTCCTTTCTGTCTCTCCCTTTCATCCACCCTCCCTCCACTCATCTCTACTTTATATCTTTTCTTCTTTCACACATCCAACATTTCTCTCCTACTTATTTATTCTTAGCTGATGAGCAAACTTCATGTTTCTTAGAAGAAATAGAAACAAGCAGAAGCAAATGTTCATATTCTTCCACCAAAATCTACCAACCTAAGAGCACCTTGACCCCTGTGCTTTACCGCCCCTCCTAATACAATGAATGAGGTTTTCTTGCTTTTCTAAAGCCAGAATCTTATCTTATGTACTATACTTCACCCCTTTTACCTAATCAAGGACTTCACTCTGGCTCCACACAACTGCACCATTAAAACACACTTTAACCGGTCCCATCTTTTAAAACAAAACAAAGAAGATAACTCTTTTTGCCCTATATGTCCACCACCCTGCATAACGGCTTTGTTTTCCATATGTTTTATAAGAACTCTATTCAGCAGACTAGTCTGAGCTTACTGTCTCTACTTCCTTTCTTCCCATTCTCTCTAGAACTCTTTCTAAATCCCCCCAGTCCAGCTTTTGTCACCACCACTCCTCTGAAACCAACCTTGTACTATTCGCCAGTTGTTTCCTCACTACCATACCCAGGGGGTGATTCTCAGTCTTAATCTTACTTCACCTCATATTAGGATTTGAGTCCCATGATTAATTCTATTTTCTTAAAACATTTTCTTCACTTATTCCACATGATGCTATCTTCTTTGCTTTCTTTCTACTTTACTGGCTACTCCCTCTTGTCCCCTTTTCTGTAATTTCTTCCTTTCCATATCTAAAAATGGTAACATGCTTAGTACTCAGCAAGAACCTCATAACTTGTTCCCATCTCCCTGCCGTCTCCCTCTCTCTCATTAGCCCCACACACCTAAACTCCCTACTGTTCTCTGAGTGCCCCAGCACTCTCCTGCTTTAATAACTTGGTACTATCTGTTCCTTCCACCCTGCAGTGCTCTTCTCTCAGATCATCCAGTGCCTTTTCCTCTCACATCATTCAGATCTTTGCTCAAGTATTACCTCCTAAGAGGAGTCTTTCCTAATAAACCTACCTAAAGTCCTAGGCCATTTACTCTATAGTTTTGCTACGGAGTAGTTTATTTTTATTTTTATTGCTGTGGTTTATTTTTCTCTTAATATTTATTATAAACATATATCTGCAGAAATACAAGTTCAGGAAAAAGAAGCTGTTTCTATCTAATTCACTGCTATATATCCATGACCTCTTACATAGTCGATGCTCCATATACATCTTTTAAATGAATAAATAAGTAGATGAATAGCAACTACTCCTTGGCTTAAAAATTTTCTTCAGTGGCTCCTCACTGCCCTGAGATATAATGGAAATTCCTTAACCTGCCATTAAGAGACCTCCATAAAAGATTCACTTCAGGATGTTGTTGTAAGGATGAAACAAGTTAATAATTGCAGAGAACTTAGAAAAGTGCCTGCCATGAAGTAAATGTTCTGAATTTATTACCTATTATTATTATTATTATCTCTCACTCCTCTTGCCACTTAGATTCTATGCCTCAGCTATCACAGTTGATGTGTAATGATCATTATGTCTCTTTTAGACATCATACCCTCTGTGATTTGATTCCTATTTCTTTAACCCTATGAGTTATTTACTTCGGAGGCTGGTACTTATGACCCAATCAATCTGTACTTTAATCCCCTCTTACTTGCCAGGGTCCCCCTAGATGATAAGCATTTTGAAGGCACAGGCACTGCCATGTTCACCTCTGTAACTCATGGGCCTGTCATAGGATGTACACATAGTAGTAACTTAATAAGTGTCAGTTTACCATAAGGTAAACTTCAATTAAATACTCAATTTAAAGTGTTCTCCCCTTCAGGGTTCTCTGTGCTTCAAGAGGAGCTCTGCGCTGCACAACATACGCAGGAAAAGGAACAGCCCATTTCTAAAGAAAACGAGTCCTGTGATCAACCTCCCATCGTCTCAGAGGAAGACATTTCTGTTGGTTATACCACTTTTCAGGATTGCATCCCCAAAACAGAGGGGGACAGTTCAGAAGCAGAGCTCTTTCCCCGCACTCAGAGGGAACAAGTTCAACAGGATTTCTCAGGGAAAATGCAAGACCTGACTGAAGAGTCATCTCTTGAACATCGGCAGGAATACTTGTGAGTTTCATAGTGAAGTCTCAAATGCAATGCCAGAGAAACAAACTGATAGGACTAGGGTGCCAGGCATGGACATGCATAGTTTTAAAAATATTTTTAAATGACCCAACCAATAACAAATGACGGCACTACAGAGATGAAAGCAAATACTTAAGAGGCATAATTGTGGCAGTGTTGTGTGGCGTAAACCTGCTTGGAGCAACTTCCATTTCTGTGGCCTCAATTGGGCAAGTCCCTAAACCCTTTGAGTTTCCATTTCCACATCTATAAATTATGATAATATCCCCCATACTAATCTCACAGAGTTGAAGGTCAAAAGATAGCATGTGAATGCATTGTTTAAATTGTAAAATTTCATGGAGAGTTGTTATTGGTAAGATTGCCACAACTCACTTGGTCTGTGATGCTTCAGATAATTACTGTGCCAAAGCCGGTTTAGAGTATGAACACTATAAGTAAAGTTACACTATAAGTAAAGCAGCTCACTGTGCGTTCCAACAAAAATAAGAAGTGGCTAATATAAATATAAATACAATACAAATCTGTAAATGGAGTGTTAAAATAAGGTGGGATGGCACTGAGATGGAAATGAAAAGAAGTCTTCTGGAGAACTTCTGATGAAAGAAGCTGCAGAATACCACCAAACTCAGAACTTCAGTTCTGGTCTTTATGTAAGTAAAGGAAAAAGGGAGTTGTTTAAATGACATTGCCTAGAGAAAACAGAACCTAAGAACGAAAACGTGCCCGTGACCCTGACATCTGAGAACAGTGAGTCATGAGATTACATCACAGCATTTCATTGAGTGAGTTTCGTTCTGGGGCCACTGGAACTCGAGAAGAAAAGGGAGAAATGGGTACTGAAATGATCTCCTTTTCCTTAACTGGGCCTCCCTCTCTTCATCTGCCCTTAGATTTTAGGAGAGAGGTGAAGAAAGGAGATTTTAGGAGAGAGGAGAGAGGAAAAGAGAGGTGAGAAAAAGCCAAAAGGAAGAAAATGGAACGAAATCTGTGGGGCACTTTGGGCATTTATTTTCTATGAGGTGACAGGAAATTGTACCAAGCACAAAAAAGGAGCAGAAATAGCAGAGAATTCTCTTACATAGAAATGAGGTTGTAAAAAGTTGCATTGGAGTTATTCCAACCTGTGTCAGTAGAAAAAGTTTCAATGTCAACAGATCCCTCTACGAAGTTGAAAATCTCTATATTTACAATTATGATAACTATATTAACATGAGGATTTATATATTAGCTTTCCTTAATTCTGTCAAGATTTGTTTCTTGTTTCAAAAGCCTTATTATCTACAAATCTTTCTAATAAAAAGCTCTTCAAAGCTTTACTATTATTTATCACCTTGAACTGTCAAAGAAAAGAGGGAATTATATTTTATATACTTTGTCAAGGTCAGGAAACTATATAACACATCTTAGGATAACTTTTATCTTCAGAATACACCATGCTCTGTCAATACTAAAACAATAAACTGTAGCTCTATTCTGTACCCCGCAGTATGATTTTTCTCCAAATTTCATTTCTTGGTCAAATTTCATTCTTCAGATTTCACTCATTGCATCTCCAAATGTATGAAACCTACCTTGAATGTCATAGACTATGAAGGTCCATCTCCCTTCCAGTTCTCTTGCTTTGGCAGTGGGACAATTGTATATGCCTCAGTGGTATTATTTGGCTTTTCCATTTCAGTGTGACAAGCCCTGGAACAGAAGTACCAGAGACTCAAAAGGCTACCGTGATATCTGGCTCTCCCAGCAAGACACCTGAGGAAATTAGTACCCCTCCTGCGGAGGATAGGCTGTACCCCCAGACCCCAACACTGAGTGAGAGTGCAGACTCTCCCATTGTACAAGAACCTGAAGAGCCCCCGGTGCATGGAGAGGAGGGTTCCCCACGGAGAACAAGCCTCCTGATTATGGAGTCAGCTGATGGCCAGCCTCAGACCTTTGAAAGGCTTGATGACAGTGCAGCTTTTGATAAGGTGAGAATTCCTTCTTCTTCATCCCCTTGCCCACCTCTTAGCGACACTACAGACATGTTTTCATTTCTCTATTGGTTTATGATGTCACTTCAAAAAGCTTTGCCAAATTAATTTCCAACCAAAGCCATCTGAAACTGTCAATTCTAATGAGAACCAAGAAATCTAAAAGAAATGGTGACCATAAGCCCTCATTTATAATCGGAAACCATTTTGCTAAGAAAAATGAACACTGTGGTGAAACGATATATCTGAATGCAGCTTTCCAAGGTCTTGAAGGTCTTCACTAGACATGAAGAAAGGTGAAGGGCAGTAACAGAGTCTCAGCTGGTTCTGCCGGCCATAGGGAAGGGCAGAGACTTCCTTCTGCATTTATCACCGGGGAGGTTGTTGAAGGGTAGGCAGGCGAACTCTGAATTCTGAGTGGCATTTATCTCCCAAAACAGCTTTTTCCCTTAGAGGATGGGCAATTTCCAAAGTAAATTTCCTTAGATTTATTTTTTAAATGACTTCAAAAAAATAATAACAACAGTGCCCCTAAACTTACTGCTGTTTTTAAATGTCAAGATGCCTGGTAGTTTGGTTGTGAAAAAGGGGTGGCACTATCTCAAGACATTTGTTTGAACCATTAGGTCTCAAAATGTGATTTATATGATAGACATATCTCAGAATTAACTTGGGCTCTTGATCCCTCTTCAGACCTCCTGGATCAGAATAAATCTCTTGTAGATGAGGGGAGGACAATAAAAGACTGCATTTTAAATAAACTCCTAGTTGATTTTTTATATATGGAAAAGTATGAAAATCTGTCTTAAACTTAATTTAACTTCTTTTATTCATTACAAAGGGTGACATCTGCTGCCAGGTTTTGTGTAAAATCATAACTAAAATTGGGAAAGATCCAAGCAGATGAGAACTGTGTCCTGCTTTTGGCAGTTGTCTTAAATAGTGAATCCATCCCATGAATGAATTTTTATTCCAAAATTGCCTTTGCATAGAATTATTCATCCCACAAGTTCTTGACTTAAATGAATGCTAGTAAAAATGTTGCATAGATACTGACCTAAAATTTACCAAATTTAGCCTAAGAGCCCATAAGTAAAGTGAAGAATGGACTTGACCCAATTATCTGAATAATTCATATATTTAATCTATTCCATGCGTATAAATAAATTCTGGTAACCTATTCTGCATTTCATATAGTTCATACATATCTGCTTCATTTAATCTGTATGAGTGTCCAATTATCTTAAGTAATTATCTTAAGAGAAATGATTGGATATTTATAAAGAGTAAGTGGAGCCGGCCTGTATAAACCATTTTGATGCTTTTAACTTCTCATGAACCTAACTTGGAGGTCTGATTTCATTCACTTTTCTGTGGACCTAATTTCTAGGCAACAGATTCCAGATTGTATTTAACATATAATTTGGTTTAGAATTTACCTATTTTCATTTAGTAGAGAAGGATACATACATTTTAACTTGGGTATTTTTAAATATGTTGAGCAAATTTTACTGTTTCTGTTTTTCTTTTGTTTTGTTTTGTTTTTGATTTTTTAATAACGTTCCATCAGAAAAGAGAATGATTCAATATATGGTTCTCGAGGAATAGGTTCCAATCTAAAATTATGGTCTTAGTCCCATCTGTAGGTTTGTACCAGACCCATAAATTTGATTGGCCTTTGCATCTCAACTTCTCTGCTGAATAAGTCTAATATTATTTATATCCTGCCTTTTTTTTTGAGTGCCAGGGACATGCATTATTGCCTAAATAACAGCTACAGGAAATTTTGACATCCACTAGAAAGTTCTACTACAACATAAGATGTCGTTATACCTTCAGGTTAATAATTCCAAGCCTAAGCAGGCGTATCAATGACTAAGAAGTGTTTATTGTGCTGGCTTAGTTCTGTGCTTACAATCAGTTATTTATTGGTAGTATAAGTATGAGGGAACTAACACGGGCAAGTTGCTTATTTCTTCCAACAGATTTTGATTGATGGGTATTCAGATAGCTCTTAGAGCAAATAACTTGACTCCAGAATTTTTTTTCATTCACTGACCAAAAAAACTGTATTCTTGCCAAAGTTTGAGCCCAACACACTGACAACATCTTAAATTGTTTGCACCACTGTTGACTTTTCCACCAAAGCCTCCATGAATAAAATTTTCAGAACACAGTGTGAGCTAAAGCAGATACCAATAAGGAAGACATTCCTTGGCATGCTAAACCAAACAATGCTTCCATGCTTCCACCAGGAGCTAACAGAGGAATTAGGTGAGCTGGAGGCCAGCTCAGATGAGGAGGCGATGGTAACTAGCAGGGTTGTCCACCGGCGAGTGATAATTCAGGTACCAGCTACTACATTACTGCACGTCTGGGACTGTTCTGTACTGCAGCCCGTAGGGAGTGATCAGCCTGGAGCAATGAGGGCTTGGCATGCTCCTTGGTAGTGCATGACCATTGGAAAGCAGATCCCTTAACTCGCCTAAATTTTGTTTATGCTGGAATAGAGTGGTAATGACATTTGCAACCTACCTCCTGGAGAGGGAGTGAGCAAGATTTGGTTCCTTCAGTTCCACCCATCTCACCTCTCTCTTTTCTGCTTTGGTTTGTTTGTTTTAAATTTTACCTAACTTTTGGTCAGATGTTCCTAAGCATGTTGCTCCTCACCTTTTTTATTCTTTTACACAAACTGCTTAACAGGATTTTGCACCTCGGCAAAGCTTCTCAACAACTCCTTTAAGTTTTCTAACATTCCTCACGTATGTGCGTTTGGGAGTTAGTTCCCCAGAGTCGGTGCCCGGATGCTGAAGTGATCTTTTTCTCGCAACCGTTTAGGGAGATGACATGCCTGACATACCACCAGAGACAGTCACGGAGGAAGAATACATTGACGAGCACGGACACACCGTGGTGAAGAAGGTATGGCCTGTGATCTCCTAATTCGGTTGATTTCAAACCTCCTGTTTAAAATTTATCAATACCCTTTTATAGAGCTTGAAAACAAAGGTACATGAATAAAATATATTTCAGGTCACTAGAAAAGTCATCAGGCGGTATGTATCCTCTGACGGCACAGAAAAAGAAGAGATTACAATGCAGGGGATGCCGCAGGAGCCCGTCGACATTGAGGAAGGGGATGGCTATTCCAAAGTCATAAAGCGCGTTGTGCTGAAGAGTGACACCGAGCAGTCTGAGGTGAGAGCTTCTCAGATTGCCTAAAATTTATCTTATGGAGAAGTGTAAATGGAGCTCAAAGGAAGTGGGCAGGGTGGTTTATTCGTACTGGTCTCACATCTGCCCTTTCAATGGCAGTCTTTTTATTTAATTATTAGAACAGTTGTGGATTTTTAGAAAAATCACTCAGAAAGTTCCCACTTACTGCCCCTTTCCCACAGTTTTCCCTGTTATTAACATTTTGCATCACTGTGGTCTCTTCATTACAACTGATGAAATAGTTATTATATTATTATATTAATTATGTTATTATAATTATACTACTAACCGTAGTCCATAGTCGACATAGATTTTACTCTTTTTTGTTTGTACTGTTCTGTGGTTGTTTTTCTTTTTTTTTTTTTTTTTTTAAAAATTTATTCTGGTGGAATATATACTCCCTAAAATTTCACATTTTATCCACTCCAAATATACAGTTCAGTGGTATTAATTACACTCACCGTGTTGCACCATCATCACCACCATCCATTATCAAACTTTTCCGTCACTTCAGATGGAAATTCCATGCCAATCAAACGTTGCCTTTAGTTGCACATTCATTTTCTTTATGATTTGGTGTAATTTTTAAATAGCCATCAGGGAGATTAGTAGCCATTTCATTCATTGCCTTTCTGTGGTAGTTTTATTTCCATTTTCTGTTTATTTCCCAGTAGAAATCCAACTCAAAATTTAAATGAATAAAATCCCATTTATTGGACAAGCATTATGTTATAAAGGAACCAAGCACAAACTTAACTATCAGTTTGTGATCAGCACACTAGCCTTCTGTTGGTCACTTTAGATAATATATGATAATTCAAAACTTCTGCATTTCAGAGTCACCAACATCAGGTTCCAGAAATCCCTTGACTCATGGTTTTATTTATTTCTGTTTCACTTCCCTCTTTTGGGATCATGTTTACTCTCTTGAACATATAATTTGTGAAAGTCACACAGTACTATATTCATTCACTCCTCAAAATCTCATTAGTAAAGATACAGGGTTCTCTGAGAAATCTGCTTCTTCAGTTTCTCATAGCTTTCAGAGTTCCTCCTTTGGCAGCCAATTGTGTCTTAACCATTTAATTGTAGGAAAAGACAGTTGATCAATAGGTTGTTATGTCTACATTACACCAAGTAAGACTTTTCTTATTCATGAAATTTACTGATAAATGTCATCCGAAGTGCCTAAATTAAATGGTTGATTTTGGCGCTGTGAGATGTAGTCATTACATTGACAGTGCCAGCTGATTATAGTTTAATTTTTTTCTAACTCTGCCTCTCCTTTCCAAAATACAGTTTTCTAAAAGGCCAGTATATAACATGGTTGGGTGTGTGTGTGTGTGTTTTAACGTTAAAAAATTCACTACTATTACATCTCGCAGACAGTATTGTATATTGTATGTCTTTGTCCTCCGCTCATTAGGTAACTCTGTCTGAGCCCAGCATTTTGTCCAGCACCTCACAATTTCAGGCTGAACCAGTGGAAGGCCGTAGAGTCAGCAAAGTTGTTAAAACAACCATGGTGCATGGAGAGAGGATGGAGAAATATCTGGGGGATTCTAGTTTAGCCACTGATCTTCCTTCAGCCAAAGATGACTTTGAAGAGGTATAGAAGCATCATCACTTTGTCTTTTTGTGTACTTCATGTTTGCTTTATGTTTGAAAAGAAAATTGTTTAATGTTGTATCATCCCATACATGAATTCGTGGAAGAGTACAGGATATTCAGGAGAATAGAATTCCTGTTTGAATAACATGTATTACAATGAAATGGTCTTTCCTTATAGTGTCACATTGAGGGATTTAAAAGACCCAGATTACCAGGACTGTTTCCTGTTGAATCAGAATCAAAATCCCTGGGGTTGTAGCATCTTTTTTAAAAAGTCCCAGAAGTGAAACATACTCCTAGTTAATAAGGGAAGGAGATAAAAGATGTTGCAAAGAATGTTTTCCAGCTAATGTTCTCAAATATTATCAACGACAGGCATTAAAGAAAATGCATATATACTCTTGTACCTATACAAGTACAAATATTATAAGTATTTATAATTCTTTAAATTCTGGTTTCCAAAAGTTAGTAAATTGTTCCATAGTGACAAAATCCAGAGTTTCCAAAATCCAAAACTCTGAAAACCAAAACAAGTTTTATAAATTAGTAGTAAAGCTACTTGGTCAGTAAAATCTGACCTGAACAGACAAGGAGCCTTTTAAATTTCTGGTCTTTTATCTTTTAAACTCTAAGTTATGGGTCAATATGTCCATATGTTTTGGTGACAATATATTAATGGGTCTATAATATACAGTACCATATTATCTTACTAAAATCCAAAAAAGAAATCAAATCCTGAAATACGTCTGGCCCTGAGTTTCAATGGGAATAGTGGGCAAGTGAAAACATTAACTAATCATCTATTACTATTCAGACATTTTGAAGTTAAATGCTATACATGTGTCCTTTTCAATGCTCACAATATGTATTGAGATAATATATGAATGCATTGGATTTTTAAAAGCATACATTCTTTAAAGACTTTTAGTTCTCCGCATTTTGACAGCTGGTAACCTTGGACTGTCAAAAGATGAATTATCTGAGTTATAGACTCAGATTTTTGTTTTTTCCTGTGGCCATTGTATTCACCATTAGCGTTTCTACTGTAAAATGGAGCGGAGAGAAGTAAGCAGGAAATTCAGAGTCAGTCAATATGGATGCTAGTCAGTGCTTTTGATACAAATGTGAGAGATTTAAGGGACTTGTTAAGTAAAACTCAATGCTTTGTTCTGCTCCTGTCTCAATATTCTAGTGCTGCATAACAAAGCATCACAAATTAGATGGCTTCAAACAACTGAAATGTATGCCTCACAGTTCTGGAGGCTAGAAGTACGAAGTCTCGGTGTCAGCAGAGCCCTGCTTTCTCCGGAGTGTGCAAGATTCCGGCACTGACCTGCCAGCATTCCATGGCATTCTTTGTCTTAGGGTGTGGCTCAGTCTCTGCCTCTGTCACCTGGCCACCTGCCTCTCTCTCTATCTGTGTCCAATTTTCTCTTCCTATAAGGACACCAGTCCTATTGGATTAGGTTTCACCCTAATCTGGTCTGGCCTCGTCTTAATGAATAATGGCTTCAAAATTCCAGTTTCCGGATAGAATCACAATTCACAGATTCCGGGGTTAGGACCTGGACATGTCATTTTAGGAGACATACTTCAATCCATAAGAGTTCTGAGGGTCAATTTTATTCATCCTTTCAGGTATATTTTTATGTTGAATATTGACTACGCAAAGCAAGAGATTTTATTAAAGTCTGTAATTTATGATGGGGTTTTATCTTGTGTCCTTCTTGTCTTACTTCAGGCTTTGAGTTATACAGGTAGCCACATGAAAGTTCACTTCCCCAGTTTAGTGGAGAATGAAATCCTGAAAGAGGATGGATCAATAATTAAAAGGTTTGAGTTAGCATGGGATGATGCTTTGCCAACTAACAGCATTAAAAAGTTTTTCAGTTTTGAGAAAAGTAAAAGCAGAGACCCCAAAGATACCAGATACCTCTCGGGAACTGCTGACTCTTCTTGTATTTTTAGGGTCGAGTCAAATGGAATAATCTGTCAATGCATCATACTTGGAGTGTCCTTTTATTTTCGAACTTTTTATTTTGAAATTATTTTAAACTCACTGGACAGTTACAAAAATAATGCAGAATCCATGGGGTGTGCCTTCTTGTTGCTTTAAAAGTAATATTATGGCATGGTGAGAGTGATGGCATATTTACACAAGCTGAATTCCTGAGTTTTAGCAAACAATTCATTTGGTTGTGGCCAAGCAGCTCAGATATTCAATTGTGTTGATAGACTTGAGAGCATAAGAAGAGGGATCTGTTGTTCACAAAATAATCCTTGTACCAGCTCCTTCAGCTCAGTCTTAGTAAATCATTATTGTGAATGGTATGTGCTTTTTTTAACAAAGTATTTCACGATTCTGCATGTGAGTGATGAATAACACGAGCATGATTTTGATATCCATGAACTTAAATATAACTAGCAATGCTAAAATTAAGTCAAGAAAGTGTTGCAAAAGCAGCAAGCAGCACATTTTTGTTTGTTTGTTTTTGCGCATAAAATATAAAAGTGGGCTGGTTGTGAGGCCATCTGGCCTGTCTCCATCACTGATCTGATGTATAACCTTCGGCATCGTTTGCTTGGTCTATCCTCCCTTCTTTTTGGTCTTCTAGTAACACTGTAAGGATGGAAATTAACAAATGCTCTTTTCTCAGGGAAAAGGCACAGTGGAAATCCAGGTTACTATTGTGCTTTTCATTTCATTGAAAGAAGAGAACAATTGTCATTTGTAGTACTCTACAAAGCTATTTTGAGCCTCTGGAACACAATAATTAGAACAGCAAAATCAAAGGTTCTGTCACAATTCTGCCCTCCAATCAAATGCAAAAAACAGGAGCAGCTAGGCATTTAAAGGAGCCTAATTGCTCCCCTAGAACTTAAAAATGCAACAAAAATTGCAGATAAAGTGCTTTTTATACTTCGAACTTTTAAGTTTTTTATACATATATTCAGAGTAATCGAGATAAACTTTGCATGCCCTAGCATCATAGGATCTTCAAATTGGAATGCACTTGGAGAACAGAATTCTCATGTACAGCTGTGGAGATTGAAGCCAGGAATGCAGACAACTCAATCAAGTACCCATACTAGTTAGTGTCAGAACTCTATTTGTGGTGTAAAACATTTTATCTTATACATTGCTGAAGACATTGTATCATACCTTCTGCTCCTTAAATATATATATGGATATAGATACACACAGAGACATTTCTATATATACTTATGTGTGTGTAAAGTCATTCTTTTGCTTGAATCATATAATATGCATATTCATAAATTCACTCATCTGCATATGCCTGAAAAAAATGCTGGGAAATATCCTATGATAGAGGCTTTTCCCCCAACGTCAATGCTAAAAGGACCTCTACCAGGTCTTAGCAGAAATAGTCAGATACTTGTCTTTTTGGAGGAAAAAAAATGAATGCTGAATGATTAGAGAAACTTAATCTGATTTTGTTTATTAGAATAAAATTTGACCTTTTAATCAAAAAGAATAAAGCTTGATTTCAGATATACAATAATTCACATAGTATCACAAGCAAGGGTTCTCCCTTTAAGAGAATTTAAGAGAAGAAGAAAGAAGGAGGCAAAGTTGTCCAAATGAAAGCTTTTTAACTAAAGTTTTTTTTTTCTCCTTAATCATGATGATCTTAACAAATGCACAGAGGTGCTGGAATGTCAACTAATGATAGGGCAGTATGCAGACAGAGCTTTTGGCTTCTGAACACTATGAGTCCCTAAGGAAAATGTTGGCTAAATCTATGAAAACTGATCATTTCCTATAGTGATTTTAAGTGAAGATGCATGGCATAGTGGTGACAGACTCAGGTTCTAGAATCTTCGACTCTTGGCCCTACAACATACTGAACGTGCTATTTTAATTTAAGGGCGTTGTTTAGATTCTCTAAGATTCAGTTCCCCGAATCAATGTTTATTATTTGGAGATGATTTGGTACCTTGTATAGTGCCTGGCCCACAAACACATTCACCAAGTATCTGTGGAATTGTATATACAAGCAGAGAGCGAGAAGAACCGATGCTGAGCAAAGGAAAATATAATCATTTTCAAGTACGCATAGAGGAAAATAATAGTATGAAATATAATCAAAATATGGTAGAAAGCCATAGCTCCTTTTCGTGAGTAATCACCTGTCTGATGAAGGAGACAAGTAAGCAACAAACTGCTAAATCACAGAATGACAAGACATACAGGGCTCAGAGGAAGGATCAGTCTCTCACGGGTTTTTTTCTCTCTCCCTGTATTTCAGTTTGCTAAGTTTCTCAAAACAGTTACCATGAAATGGGTTGGCTTTTAACAATGGGAATTTATTAGCTTACAATTTGAAGCTGTGACAATGTCCAAATCAAGCCATCATCAAGGCCATGCTTTCTTCCTGAGACCAGCTGCCTGTGATCCTTGGCTCCTCTGCCACGTGGCAAGGCTGGTGGCCTCTGCTTGGTCTCTGCCCACTCTCCTGGGTTTCGTGCCTTCAACTTTTTGCTTCCATGGTGCACACATGCAGGCGGGCTTGTTCTCCCTCAGTCTGTCTGTCTCCACTTCTCTCTCTCTCTCTCCTGTTTATAAATGTCTCCAGTGAGAGGATTAAGACCCATCCTGAATGAGATGGGTCACACCAAAACTGAGGTTGCTTCATGAAAAGATCTTACTTGCAATGGATCTACACCCCCAGGCGTGAATTAACTTTAAGAACATGTTTTTCTTGGGTACAAACAGTATCAAACCACCACCCCCTCCTTTCCCCATCCACTCCAGATGCTGCCTTGAGGCTGTTATGACCTTATTGCATGTGGACAGGATAATTTTTCAAGATTTATGTCCCAAGGAAAAGTTCTCATAAAACATAATTGGGAAGTCTGAGTTGAGATGTGACTCTGAGGATTAAGCTGGTAGCTAAGCAGTTTGAAATAAATTGAGATAAACCCTGTTTTTCTTAGGCTGGCAAAAAGCACTCATGGAATCACTATTTCAGAATGAACTAAGTTATTGTAAATCAGTGCAACTTATTCAAATATGGGTGATTCTGTGGTAATTTTTGAGAGGTTCACTTTAAAGTATGGTTTCATTGAACTGAAATAATCCTTAACGTTTTTCCTTGCTCCAAAAACACATTTTTAATAATTCCATGAGTCACTTCAGATAGGGAAGAAG
The DNA here is from genome assembly GCA_004026745.1 of Myrmecophaga tridactyla. Taxonomy (NCBI): domain Eukaryota; kingdom Metazoa; phylum Chordata; class Mammalia; order Pilosa; family Myrmecophagidae; genus Myrmecophaga; species Myrmecophaga tridactyla. Next base: position 1,329 of record PVIY010008597.1, on the reverse strand, counting down.
TGTTTAAACCAACGACATGAAAATTTGTTATACCAGTATGTAGCTGTAAAACTTTTCTAGAAGCAGGAGAGTAAGTGTTGGGATTACGTCGAGGGTGAGCAGTACCAATACAATGGTGACCCTACACCCAGCATTGCAGAAAACATAACTCTCTCTTGTCTGCTTTACTCCAGGACAACCATGAATAAAGTTCGGACACAGAAGAGGGCTGTGGTGAAGGACCAGCGTGGAAAACACATTCACTTGGAGCACCTGGAGGATGTCCCAGAAGCACTAGACCAGGACGTCCTCCAGCATGACCTCCAGCAACTCCTTCGGCATTTTTGCAAGGAGGACTTGAAACAAGAGGCCAAATGAGGGGCTGCCCAATTCTCACGCCAGAAACCACACATTCACTCAATATGCAACTTCCCATTTCATTAGAGTGACCAGAATGGGTCTAATTAATGGAATACCCTGATATTTCCACTTTTAGCAAAATATACTGCATTTTATTTTAATTTCCTTCCATCCTCTTTAACTGTAAGCTAATTTGTGACCAAAGATAGCATCCTTCATTCTGGATGCTGTATCCAATACTCAAGTTCATGCTAACCTGGGAACTGGCACCTCCATTTTTCTTTGCTTCTGCACAAGCTCCATGAAAATCCATTAATCAGAGGAACTTCACCTACAGACCTCTTCGAGTGACAATGTATGGGAAATCCCCAAAGGGTTATCCAGTGTACAATGTATATAGCTGAAATGCTCAGATGAACAACATATTAAAATTAAAACCACTGCCTATAGTAACCACACTGGGCATCATGGAATAAAAGGCCTCTAAAAATTGCTGAACAGTGGCTAGTTAAGATATTGCTAACACAATCGAATGATAATACAGTTCTGTTGCAAAGGAAGCACTTCAGACCTACCATGTCCTTAGAACTTCCAGAGTAGCCATTGCTCCTAGTTGAAGATGGGTTAATAACCTTGAAGAATTATCCTTACTAAGAAGTTATTGTTGGTACTGACCAGCCACGATTTATGACTCTCCAACAGCCACTCTGAGGGAGGGGAGGCAGGGAGCAGAAGGCAAAGAGGATGAAACAATGAGGTATTCAGCTGCTTGTAGCCACATCCTGTGGCATTCTAGCATCTTCAGGTCTTTTAAATTTGGACATGTTGGCAGGGTATTTTAAAAAGCTATAACTACTGTAGTTTTCCAGTTTTCATTGCTGCTTTAGCAAACCACGCTGTCTTACTGGTGGTACTTTCTTCTGGCCACTGCACTGTAGATAATTCATTGGAAATAAGATTTACCCACCACACAAAAGGTTAAACTCCTTC
>PVIY010008596.1:0-76250 GCA_004026745.1 Myrmecophaga tridactyla | reverse complement strand
TGTTTTACAGAATCCTTAACTAACAGTTGCTTCAACCAAAAGGACATGCAATATGTATTTAACAAGAGGTCTTGAGGAGGCATTTTCAGGGTTGGTCATGCAGCTCAAACTTGTCATCAAGGTCTATGGTTTCTTTTATCTTTCTCTTCTGCCAGTCTTAAGTCTGTCTTCATGCTTGTTGCCTCCTGGTTTTCCCAAAATGCCTGCAGCTTCTCCTGAATCATGTATGCAACCAAGGCTGGATGAAAGAACAGAACCAGAAAGTTCTCCTCCCTTGTCTCTCTTTGTTCAGGAAACCTAAAGCTTCCTTAGAAATCCTGCATCTGACTTTCCTTTTTGTTTCCTTCATCAGAACTGGATTGCATGGCAACCCCTAGATGCAATGGGTTCTAGGAAAGTAAGTACCTGGAAAGGGGAGCGGAATCATCCTGAGCTATCACCTGGTCTGGCATAGGGCCATTCTGGACAACATCTGCAATAGGACCATTCTGGACAGCATGTGTGTCCATTAGCAAGAAAGAAAGTGGGGACAGTGGCTTCAGGGTAAGCAATAAATAGTGTCCTCTGAAATTAGTAATAGTGCATGACCCTCTTACTTTTCTCCGAGTCATAAAAACCCAAGAAATCTCAGACTGGACAGCATTTACTTAGTCAAAGACATTCACTTAACAGATGAAGAAAAAATCATTACCCAAAGTGGGGAACTGTCCAAGGTCTCCTCTTGATTTAGGGGCAGAGTGGGAGTTAGAATATATGTCCATGTTATGGGTTGGAGATTGTCTTCCCAAAAAACAGGTTCATGTCCTAATCCCTGATCCTATGGAAATAAGGTCTTTGAAGATGTCATTAGTTAAGATATTACCAAACTGCATTAGAGGGGATCCTAATCCAATATGACTGGTGTCCTTATAAGAAGGGGAGAAGTGGGCATAGAGAGGTAGACATAGGGGAAACACCATGCAATGACGAGGCAGAGAGTAGCGTGGATTATGTGGCCATGGCCAGAACCAAGAGAGAGGCAGTGGTCACATTCCCCCCATGCAGACACCTTGGTTGCAGATTTCCAGCCTCCTAGGACTGAGAGACAATATGTTTCTGTTGTTTGAAGCTACCCAGTTTGTGCTATTTTATTTTGGCTGCCCTAAGAAACTGAGACAGTCCCCAAGATTTCCTTCAGAGAATGAAGGGTCCACAAGCCAGGCAGGTGGCTCAGTACCACAGAAGAACTGACCTGGAGCATTTTGGAGGGGGGTAGCATGAGGCAGAGGATCTGAATTTCCACCCCAGCTCTGCTTCTATCTAGCCGTAGCTCGGGTTAGCTAATGCAATCCATCTAGGTTTGGGTTTTGTTTAATTAGCTATTGTTGAGTTATATTTTCCTGATGAGGAAATCGAGACCCAGAGAAGTGAAGTGAGATGCCCAAGGTCACAAAGCCAGTAGGTGGAGGACGAGGATGATCAGGCAGCTCTGCTGTCCCCTGTTTGAAGCTCTTCCCCTGGTAGAGCTGCTTCGAAGGAGTCATAGCTGAATAAGACCTTCAGGCTGCACCCCCCTCTGTCACTGAAGACATGAGAGTGAGGATGGCACTGTGTTCAGAGGAAGAATTGACCAATTTCAGTTGTTTGGATATGAATCCATAAAATTTGGCCCTCAAGTTATTCTACTAAAGAGGCTGCTGGTAGGTGAATAATTGTGGACATCATGAATTATTGCTAAAATGGCTGTGCTAATCTATGCATCAGCGAATTGTTTCCTGTTGCTATACCAGGGCATGGTGAGAACAGAATGATTTTGATTTTTAGTAAGAACACAGAAGCCACCTGTGCTGTTTACTGGCCATGGGTGAGAGTGTTTCCTTCACCTGTCTAATTATTGCAAGCTCCTAGAGATATACATTTTTTAATACTGTTGCTAGGGCCTTACCCCTTGAGGTAGGTAGGCCCAACAGGCAGGACCTACAGATGTGTAATTTTATATTTTCTGAGGAGAGTCTGATAATGAGCCTGGTATTTCAGTCACAGAATGGAACTTTTCAAAGCATCCCTTGGAAGTTTTGAATTCTTGTTCATTTGTGTTGCTTCCAATCAAAATGCTAGTTTGCGCCAGGTGGATGGGTATAACTCGGTGTTCACCAGATGGTCCAATCTGCAAAACTTCTCCAAAGCACGATTAAACATGGAGGTAGTTTGCTCTTACCTTCAAGTATAGAATTAACAAAATACATATGACTTTTTATTAAGAGAAATAAAGAAAACTCAGTAATATTAGTAATTAAATAAAACAGAGAATGGCATTGAAGCACATTTAAAAAATATTAGGGCTGAACTCCTAATGTGTTAGCAATCATTCCTTTAGACAAGTCGTTCACAAAGGAGGTGGGGAGAGGAGATTTTGAGATTTTGTCTCTTTAGGAGACATTTGGCAATGCCTGGAGACATTTGATTGTCACAACTTGAGGGGGAGTGCTACTAGCATTTTGTGCATCTAGGATATCGATGTTGCTATGCATCCTACACTGCACAGCATGGCCCCCAGCAACAAAGAATTATGCAACTCCAAATGCTGATGGTGTTGAGACTGAGAAGCCCTGCTTTAAGGACTCTAATTTTGGCTTGACTATGATTGCGTTGGCTCTAGGTTTTTAGCTTGGCAAATGTGTGTGCATGCATGTAGGCACATGTGTGAGTGTGCATGTGTGTGTACATGTGCACCAGCAATATAAGTGTGCATGTGAGCATATGACTGTGTGTGTGCGTGTGCATGCACATGCCAGTGTGTACGCACATGAGCATATGTGTCCAAGTATATGGATGAATGTGTGAGTGGGCATATGTGTATCCATGAACATGTGAGGGTGTGTGAGCATGTGTGCCAAGCATTGTGCATGAGTGTGCATGAGCATATGAGTGTGTGTAGGCATGACTGTGTATACATGTGCATGCATGAGTGCATATGTAAGCATGTGAATGAATACATGAGTGTGTGAGATGTTGCATGTGCATGTGTGTGAATGAGCGCATGTGCTTTTGAATGTGTGCATGTGTGTATGTGCATCACCCCATCCATGACACCAGACATTCTTAACCATATGTGAAATCTGCAGCCTTTAGGCCCTGTGTGTAAAGACTTTGCGTCATGACTCCTCCTTCAGATGTGGTCAGCACTACTACTTGGTGAGCAGGTGTCTCCTGTATGGGTTCCTGGAGCAGCTGAGACCCTGGGATGCTGCAATCCCACAGGTGTGGCCCACGGGCTGCCCCTCCCAAGGCTACTGACTTGCTCTGACTACTTATCTCTTTGGTTCTGAGACCTCACCCCCCTTCTCCTGTCTCATGTGAAATAGCATCCATTTGTAGTCTCTTGTCAATCAGATATCACCAAAAAATGCTTTTTTTGTAGTTTTACAGAGCTTGGAAAAACCCACACATTTTAGAATCCACCAAATGCAGCTAGTTTTTAAGGCACAGGCACTAAGAAATGCGTATTCTGGAAGCTACATGACAGAGTCAGACTCTCTGTAGGGTGAGTCAGGAGCCCCAAGTAGAGACCACAGCTGTTCATCACTCACTAGCTGTGTGGCCTTGGACAAGGTGCATCCCTTCTCTGGTCCTCATCTTAACCACTGTGCAATAGAGAGCTGGCTGAGGAGAGACGTCAGGTCCTTTCCTGGTCAGGCTTGAGGACTCTGAAGTTGGCAGAAGTTTCTCCCCCACAGAGACCCACAGATTGACCAAAAAGGGCACATCATGGCTGCCAAATTTGCACTTGTGTTTTTCCTCCTAAACCCTCAGAAGAATGTTCAAGCTTATCATTCTGGCAGAATCTTACACCCACACTGACGGATGTCAATTCTGGCATTTATTAGAGTGCCAGTAAATCTTGAAAACAATAAATATCTCATTACTTTGCTGATGATGTGTCTTTAAGTGCTACTTCAAATGCCTGTCTTTGCTATGCTTGATTTATAACAGAGACGTGTTTTAATCTTGTAGTCTTTCATTTTTTGTGAGCACCTTGTTGGACTCTAATCAGATTTCCTCTTGGAGCAACTGGCAAGCAGATCGTATTAGTTTGCTAAAGCTTCTGAAATGCAATCTACCAGAAATGGAACAGCTTTTAAAAAGAGAATTTAACAAGTTGCAAGTTACAATTCTAAGGCCATGAAATGTCCAAATTAAGGCAACCAACAAGAGGATACTTTCACTCAAGAAAGGTTGATGCTGTCTGGAACACCTCTGTCAGCTGGGAAGGCATGTGCCTGGCATCTGCTGGTCCTTGTTCCTGGTTCTATTGCTTCTAGCTTCTGAAGCTAGTGGTTTCCTCTCTAAGCATCTGTGGGCCTCCACTTAGCCCCTCCAGGACACAACTCTGGGTTCCGGCTTGCTTAGCATCTCATGGGAAGGCATAAGATGATGTCTGCTGGGCTCTGTCTGTGTCTAGGCATCTGCTCTCTTTGTCAGCACTCTAAGCATCTCCAAACATCTGTATCTCTGTCAATTGTTCTCCAAGCATCTGCATCTGTGTCAGCTCTGCAATCTCTCCAAAATGTTTCCTCTTTTAAAGGACTCCAGTAAACTAACCAAGACCCACCTGAATGGGTGGAGTCACATTTCCATCTAATCAAAAGGTCACCCTCACAATTAGGCATGACACATCTCCATGGAGATAATCTAATCAAAAGTTTCTCCCCTGCAATATTGGATCAGGATTAAAATAATGGCTGCCCCCACAAGAATGGATCAGGATTAGAACATGTCTTTTGTGTTTCAAACTGGCACAAAGGCCAAAGGGGTAACTCAGGGATGGCATTGTCCCAAGTCCTGACAGAGTCGGAATCTGATTTCCTGACCTGTGATCACCAGTGTATTATAGTTGAAATGACAAAGACTTTAACTTCAGACCAGGAACCATCTCTGTCACAGGCTAGCTCGGTCATCTTGGACAAACTAACTTAACCTCTCTGAGCCTCAGTCTTCTCACCTGTGAAATGGGGGATAGCAGTTTCTTTGCAGAGCTCAAGTTAAGAGAGCATGAATTGACCCATGTAAGGTGCCTATCCGAGAGCCTGCCACAGAATAGATGGTCAGTAAAGGGTAAACTATTAATGTTATTATTACTCTGAAGACAGAATTGAGAGTTCCTACTCATAAAGCCCTAGAGGTCAGCTCAGGGGTTGTAAATCAATCCCTCTTCTTTTAAAATACTGAATTAACAACCAGACAGGGAGAAAATGGAACATTTAAATATTTAAATAAAACATTTAATTTTTAAACACGAACATTCTTTTTATAACTTGGCCTAGTCTTCAAGGCCTGTAGAGAATTCCCTGGGCCTCTGCTATCTGCCCTCCTTCTCGGCGCATACTAAAGACCATAGCTAGCCTTGGATGCCTCATACTCATTTGTTTTATTCAGAAGAAGACAGATTTGTATCCTAATATAGCTATTACTGACAAGTTTCTGTAAAGAAAGGGAAGTATATCCCTGTATAATAAAAATGAAGCTAAATCTAAAAGAAAATGAATTATTTCATACGGCTCTCTCGATTCCTGTTTTCTGTCAGATACTGTTCTAGGCTTTTAATGAGGTATCTCTTTCTAACCACACACAAATCCTTGAGAGGTTTATGTTGTAGTAATCTTTTAGTCCATAGGGAAATTGGGGATCAATGAAGCTAATTAACTAACTCAAGGTCATGGTTTGGGTCGTGGATGTTTTCGCTTTGCTTCCCCATCCATACCCTGTTCTCCCTGCAGGCACCTCTGACTTTTGCTCTGAGATCCATTGTCTCCTCCTTGTTGCTGTTGTTTGTAGAATTCAACCCACCTCTTGTTCTGGAAGGCAGTGGAGGTTTGTCTCATGATGCCCAACAGTGGCCACAATGGCTGGCTCAGGAATGGACGTGTGAACCAAACAGGGCCAAGGAGATGCGTCACGATGTTGCTGGGAAGCTGGAGGAGGACAGCGGCCCCGCTCTTGGCCATCTTGCTACCGGGAAGGGAGAGTCATCAGAGAAAGGAACTTGTAGAAGCTGAAAGAGATTGTAGCTGTCTTCACTGACTCTCTGGGGTCATCCCTTCCCTTTAAGGACCTCTTATTTATTCATGTGCTTTTTTGTCACCCAATTAATGGGAAAAACTTCTTTGGAATACTTAGTATGTTTTGGGTGCTTTGCTAGGGCCATCCATGTGCATCTAATTTGCCCCAGGTCTCATCAATCTCTGGCCATGACACTCACACTCTCTATTTACATCTGAATTATTGCAAATCTCCTCAGCCTTCCTCAGCTGGCTGGTGCCTCAGCCAAGGACCCACAGGATGCTGCCACTCTTTAGGGCATGGTGCTCATCTGAGGTTAATGAGCCCGGATACCCAGCCTTAATTGAGGAGAGGAGAGTGCTCTCTACCCTGGGCTACCCTCTCTCAGTGCTGCACAAGCATGCTCATTGCCACTACAGGTCACTGTCCACGGAGTCAGGGGCCTGAGCTCTATCTTGTAGTCCAGTCCCAAAGGCAGGGAAAAGCTCCCCCAGGCCTCCAACTGATGTCTTCGCAGGACTTCCAGGTCTCTCTGAATCACACGTCACACTGGGCCCCTAAGACAGCTCAGGGTTACTTCTCCAAAAACAACGGGTAGGTAACTATGTAAACTTGAAAAATCTATACAGCTCCTTCCAGAACAAGGGGATAGTTTGCTTCAAAGACAAATTGAACTCTCAAACCTAGAAGGTAGAAATCTCTTCTAAATTTTAAAACCACTCATTTTATAGCCTCAAAACAGAGCAGCAACAGTCAGAAAAAAAGATATTGACAGCAACCACAAACCTTTCTGGTCTAATTCCCACCAGGTTCCTATGGATTACCATGTTCTTATCTTTGAGGATGTGGCTTCTTTCCCTCCCTTGATATCTTTGCATCTACTTACAAGCTTTGCATCTACTTACAATGCAAAGCTGCTTGGAAAACCAAGCCCAAAGCTGCTTTCTGTGAAAATGTGGTTCTTTACGTGGGCAATATTCCCTTTCCTATTATATATCTGATTTTATTGTAGAAAATCTTTTGCACCTGCTGCCATGGCAAGTTTTCAGTGTCTTTCTTCTGTCCTTTAGCACATTGGACCTAGGTTTCCTGCTTGGCTTTTCTCTCTACTGGAGCCTGACCATTTCCAGCAGGGGCCATTTTGTCCTTCTTAGGAGACTTTCATAGGGTTGAGCAGAATGCTTTGCCATTTTAGTTACTCTAGATTTTGAGAAAAGAGTCCTGGATTTCTGTTTCAGACTTTCTGTTCACCTGCTGTGTGGCCTTGGGCAAATCATTTACCTCTGTGGACTATAATTTTCTGAACTATAAAATCAGGATAATATCACTGTGACAGAAAGAAAAAATGGCCACTATTGTTCACACTTTTCTATATCCATGTACTAGAAAATATGACTTTGCAAATCTTACCTTCAAAGTTGGAGTCTGTTTCTCCTCCCCTTCAACAGGAGCAGGACTTTAGACTTGCTATTTCTAATCGAGTGCAGTGGAAGTGGCAAGGGAACAGTGTCCTCATTTCAAGCTTCAACTTCAAGAAGGCTTGCATGGTTCTGCTAGCTCTCTGGAATCCCTTTCTCTGCTATGAGTATAAGCCTGGGAAGCACTGCTGGAGAATGGAAGACCTGTGGACTAGAGACGAGTTATCTACTTGAAACCATCCTATACTCTAGCCCCTAGGGCACTTTGGATGAGCAAGCCCAGCAAGCCCAGAAGAGACACTCAGCTAAGCCCAGGTCAAACTGGCAATCTGCAGAATCATAAGCTAAATAAACAGTTGATCTTTTAAGACATTAAGTTTGGAGATGGTTTGTTATAATGCAAAAGCTGATGAATACAATCACTTATCTCTCAGATGATTGCATTTAATGAGATAATGTGTGTCAGAGTCCGTAGTAAATTCTGAAGCATCATCTTCACCATCTCTCTCTCCTCCCTCTCAAGTATCCCTCAGAACGTGAGCCAACTGACTCATCCTGTCCCTTTCTTTGCCCTTGGAAAGCATCTGTGAGAAGGGAGAGACCTTGCCATAGAAGCAGGTGTCATTGAGTATCTGCCCTCTGATGCTTAGAAACAACTTCTCCATCTAATGGAATTTCAGAACTACTGTCAACTGCAGACCCTGGTAATTGCTTTATTACCAGGATTGGTTTGGATTGGTTTATCCAAACTCTGACTTGTTATGTGATCCTGATAATTAGTTGAGTGAAAAATTCCAACAATAGTCCAAAGACTTGCTCCAGTTTGCAAGTTCAGGGTGTTTTACTAGTTAGTTGTGGATTTCAGACTACCTCTCTGTGGCTTGGTTTCCTCATATACGGAATCTATACTGCCCCTCTTACCTAGCCTTCATAGGATTTGTGAAAGCACCTTTTTCAACTATAAGGCACTGTAAAAATTTGCAGTATTATTTGTTCACTCCACAAATTGTTATTGAGTGCTACTGTCATCAGGCACTGTTTCAGAAACGGGTTACTTCAGTGAATGAAACAGACAGCAATCTTCGTCCCCTTGTGTTCATACTATCATTATTTTGGCTTTGCCTTCTTGGTGCTGGTGTCTGGCTCATTGCCCAGTACTAGTGTGAACAAAGACCTTCCATGATTTACTAAAATGTACCTTTGCCTTAGCATGGGTTTCTTAAGAAACAGAGCCTAAGGCCAAACTTACGTTCTAAGGTTTTATTGGCTGGTGGGATGCCAGTGAAGCAAGATTGGGGTAAAAGTGGATCAGAGGTAGGGAAGAAGCAAGCAAATCAAAACTATGATATTGAACTGGCTAGTGCTTCACTACACTTGTAGATAGTTGTTGGGCCACACAGGACAGCTTTAAAGAGTCCATCTTGGAAGAGTCCATCCAGGAGAAGAAGGGAAAGGAATTTAATGCTTGTTTCTTCTGCCCATCTTCCAATGGGAGCTGTTTCTTCCACAGTACCAGGTTGATTCCCTGAACCCCTAGGCAGCCATCTGGAAAGCAAGGTCATCACAGCAGAGGCAGGAGCCACAGCATGCAGGGGGAACTTACGGGGAGGTGGGAGCCTATGGCACCCCTTTCTAGCCTACTCGAAGCTGCATCCTTGTGGATCAAGCTGAGTGATATAGTCAGTAGGAAAAGGTGCTATCACGTGTTTTGCACCTCGTGCTGACTCGGAAATCGTGCATACAAAGTATAAGGCTGGTGGTGTGGCATGAGATGGTGCACTCTTGGGTCATGCAACATGATATGGGGGACCTTGCCTGCAGAGGGCTTTGCTGCTTGAGCAGGTAGAGGGCTATAAAAACATGGCTGCTCTCACGAAGCCTCTATAGAGTAAAGACGAAAATCTCTTTTGCTTTCCATGCATGTGATTGGTACCAGGAGATCACCCTAGAGGGAAACCATGACTGAGCAAATCCCAAAAGGGGCACAAAGGGGAAACGAGATGCCCTTGAAGACATTTGAACAGAATTTCACAAAGCTTGGTGCAGTAGAAGGAGGAATGGCCATAAACCAGAGGCCCAGGTCTTATTCTCTCATTAACTTGTTTCATGACCTCGAGGTTCCTTAACCCCTCTATGCCCAGGATCCCCATGTGTGAAATGAGAGTGGTCTCCAGGCAAAGCCCTTTTTCAGCTCTGCCATTCTAGAGTCCTAGGGCTTTATGTGGATGCAAAGTCATCTTTCTTAGCTCCCCTCATCTGCATCCTCTGCTCTGTGAGCAGCAGACAGGAGTGAAGCAGAGCCGAGGAGAGGCAGGCTCAGCAGGGGGGAGTCACCAAGGGCGCTGCATATCCAAGGTCATGGGCAGCTGCACTCCTGCCAGAGCTGCTACAGTCAAAGTTAAATATAGCCATCCAAGACTGCCATCTGATGCTGACCAGCGGCAAATATTTAACACCTCCCATGGTGAAAGGAATGGTCCCCAATCATGGGTAATCATCACTGGTGACTCTGTGAAGGAAGCCAACAGCAAAACTTCATTGGTGTCAACATTCTCTGTTGGCACCTGTAACGTGCCAGGAAATGTCCCAAATTCCTGCCTACTATTATTTAAAGGTAGCTCCCTATTTATTTGTGAAGGAGTGGAGTCCTTTGCCTTTTGGACTTTTTGGTGGGTTGAGTCTGCCAAAATGTGGCTCCAGGAGCACTGTGCATGAGGAATTGTTCTTCCAAAGGAACTAGCATCACTGGCTAACGATTGTTGTGTGCCTGCTCTTTGCCAGGCACACATTTTTACCTGCATCTCTCCCTTTACTTTCACAGTGACTGTATGAGCTGAATCTTAGTTCATCTTCACTGTATTGTCAAGGAACCTGGTCTTTATAGAGGTTAAATGATTTACTCATGGTCACCCAGCTAATAGGTGGCAGAACTGCACTGACTCAGGTAGCTTTGCCCCAGGATGCAAGCTGTTAACCACTTTCTCATTCTGTGTCTCTCCATCAAGACCTTGAATATAGGGCCAACTACATAAAATATATATGTGATCATTAACTTATCATCCAAACCAAGGAAACTACTCAGAGTAAAGGTGGGAACTATTAATGGGTATCCCAACATACTAGGAATAAACCAGGACTAGCACTGGCAATCAGGGACCTCTGGTCACCCTAGGAACCCAGGTGTAAGCAGAGTAGATTGAAAAGTGGAATCGGTCTGTGGTGACCTTGTCCTTCTTTCTTATACTTCGTCTGAGATTAGTCTTGGACCACCCAGGTCTGTCAATAGTCAAGAAACTATTGTAACTGACATAAATGTGAACATCCACAATAAAGTGTAAAGCCTTGTACAAATTCAATTGCTGTCAAATCCCATTTATTAACCTTGCAACATACTGGGCATGGTGACGGCACTTAACATGCATTATTTCATGACATCCCTGGCAGTCTTTTTTGCCCCATTTGACAGATAAAAGACGCTAAGGCTCGGACAAGTTAAGGTGAACTAGAATAAGAGAGCAGCTCAATTTTACCCACACAAGTTTTTGATGCAATATTTAGTGTATGCTGTCCTATAACTCTTGCCTTACTACTGGAGAAGATTATCATGCTCAGTGTTAACCAGTGTCCTTTGAGAGAGATGGTGGGTCCACCTCCCTTTGCACCTCCAGTCGCAGAGCTCAGTTTCTCTGAAGTGCCAGTGACACTGATGCTATGCAATGCTCCATTCCCAGCAATAGGTGATGCTTGGGATGGCTGTTGCTTCTTTGGGGAAATGTGCTTCAACTCTGAAGGATGGCTGTCAGTGCTTAGAACTAATGTGGAAACATAATATTGGCAGGGGTGAAGAACTTTGGAAAGGGGTGGGAAGTGATCACAGGGCCCTTCAAATACTGTCTTTGGAGGCAGCACTGGCTTTTAGAAAATGTGAGTGGATGAGTGGAGAGAAACGGCGTCATTTCTGGTGCCATCACGGATGTGCCCCGTGGCCTCTGGGGCACGCTCCCTCCTCCAGCTCAGGAAAATGCCTTCTCTCAGCATTTGGCCAAGACCCTAATACATTCAGAATCTTCAACTCCCTACTTCCTTGTCTGAGGATTTACCTCAAGTTGATAATCCTAAGTACAGAGGTTGTTTTCTGCACAGGGAGAAGGAGGCCAGCAGAATCAAGGGCAGCGGGGTCCCAGGAGTGAGAGGCTCAGACCGATGGCGGTTTGAACTATCACTCTGCTGCTGATAGTTCCCATGAGTCCTGGGGCAGGACACTTCACATGTCTGATACCATATACTTTATCTATAAAATGGAGGTAATAATACTTTCTTTCAGGATTTTTGAATGGACGAATGGGATCACTAATTGATTAATACCTATCTTTACTTAGCAAAATGTTTGAGTCATGCTATTTAAATTTATAGAAACAACGAGCCAGATAAGGTTGAAAGCAAGTAAGGACATATATATATGAACCTAAGGGTTCAAAGTTGGGCCGTGGGTTCGGGTATGAGGCCCCTGCTGTCCAGTTTAAATAAGGACACAACGTCAATGATGTGAGTCCCTTTATCCTTAATTTCAGAGGGAGAAATGACATGTAGGAAATGCCTCGAACAGAACTAGTGCTCATTAACAATTGTTTTCTTTCCCTTTCCCTTGGCTTATAAATTCCTTGCGACAACTGGCTCCTTTGTAATAGACTGGGGCTCTGGACACCAGGGCTTTTGTGCACACAACAGGGCAGGGAGCTTTGGAAGGGTCCCTGAGGGTCTGTGTTTTTGGACGAACCCACCTGGGTTGCTAAGAGAGAAGCTGGTCTCACCTCTCATCATGATTCCCATTGGCAGAGTGTCTCTGTCAACTCTGTGTCAGGGACTGAGCTAAACAAGCGTCCCTGCTCTCCTTTTTTACTCACACCAACACTTTGAATGAGACACTCTTATCACTCCTCTCAGAAAATGGGAAAAAGAGGCTTGAAGAGTTTAAATAACTCATTTAAAGGCACATGCTCCATGGATGTCAGAGCTGGGATTCACAGCTGGGACCTTCTGGCTCGAGGCCCTTATGCTAAACGTCTGAGCTATGCTGCCTGCCTCCTTTAGTGCTAGTTTGATGAAGGAGGGAGAAGGAGCTCTGCTGATGGCACAGCTTTTGAGTTTCTAATGTACCCCTGGGAAGAAGAGAACCACACTTGAACAATCCATTGCTCCAGGGATCTAGCAGTGAGCCACCTATCCATCCAACACTTGGTTATTGCCCCTGAGGTTGGGGCTCTGGGAATACAGCAGTGAATAAAATAGACCAAGTTCCTGCTCTCTGTGAAACTCACATCCTTTTAAGGGGACTCGTGGATTTCAAGAAAAGTCATTCTTGTCAATTGTTATTTAGAAAATATCCGTAACTCTGGATTCCTGTCACTACCTCCATTCCCACACTGGCTGTGTCAGTAGTATAACGGTTATCATCTCTTGAAAACCTACTATGTTCTAGGAAGTCTGGAAGAAACTTTTTGTATGTCATCACATTTAAATACCACACTAACCCTTCAAGAAAGGTAAACTGTGCCTCCTTTAAAGATGAGTAAAATAAGGTACAGAGAGGCTGGTACCTGCTAAAGTCACAGCTGTAAATGGGAGAGCTGTAGTAGCATTTAGATTCGGCTGACAAAAAGACTGTGCCTTCTCTGTTATACCTCAGTGCCTTCACCTGACTTATACTGTTGGTTGTCCTGCTTACTAGCTGTAGAACATTGGATAAATAGCCTTATCTATCAGGACCTTACTCATTCCTTCTATAAAATGGTAGAACCAGACAAGATGATTTATCAGGTCTTCCCAAATTGGATGCTCTCTGATGGAGTTTCTGAGGAGGGCACAAGTGGGAGTTTTAAGGGGTTCCTAGAGCTTTGGAAGAAGCCTGCCTGGCTGGAGGAATGGTGAATGCTGCACATTTAATGCTGACCTAGCTCACCCACTTCCAGAAAGTGAAAGGAATTTCAACCCCTTCCATGAAGAGGCCTGAGACCCATGGAATACCAGGGGTTTCCACCTTTCTCTTAGGATCAGCCCATGTTTAAAATTCAAAGTCGGCTGCATAACACGTCTGGTGGAGTCAGAACAGCCATCACCCAGGAAACCACAAACCTGGCTTTATTGCAAGTGACTTGTGGATCCTTTTTAAATTATTCAGCTTTTGGGTTTGTTGTGAACTAACATGAACCTTGCATCTAATTAGAACTAATTAGGGAGTTCAAGTCATGTCTGAAGAACTAAACCTGGAGAGTAGCAAAATAAAACTGCTCCTACTTATTCAGCAGACTTGGAGACACTCTGGATAACTAAGGGGAAGAGCAGAAAATTTCCATCCATGTGCAGGCTTCAGGAAGTTTGCATTAAGATGTTTTTATTGGCTTCATCAAAGCTATTTTTGCTTCTTTTAAAGTAGTAACATGCTATTCTAAAAAGTTCTCCAATTTTGATGTTAGGTTTAGAATTGAATCCTGGCTCTGTCATTACCAGCTATGTGTGACAGTACCAATTAAGATGGCACTAGCTGCTATGCAGTAGACTGATTACAAAAACAGCACCAGTTCTCAACCTATCCTGGTGTGCTCTCTTCCTGAATGGAGTCTATTTTCTTACTTCATGAATATGGCTGACCTTGTAACTTCTTTTGTTTAACAGAACTGACAAAAGTGACGTTGGTCAATTCCAAGCCTAGGCGTCAAGAAGCAGTGCGTGTTTTTCCTATGTGGATCCCTGCAACTGCCACAAGAACCAGCCGGTGTTTGCCTGCCAGAGTACAAAAGACCACATGGAAGAAAGTGGAATCTTCCCCACCCATGCTATTCTAGACCTCATAGCAGTCACCTGTCTGGTTGAACTAAAATGCATGAGCAAGTCCAGCCGGGATCAATAAAGTTCATTCAAGGTAAGCAAAGCTGCCAAGGTGACCCATACATTTGAAAGATACAATAAATTCTTGTTGTTTTAAGCCACTAAGTTTAGAAGTATTTTGTTTCATAGTAATAGCTAACTAATGCTATAAGCAATAACCCCCCAAATCTTAGTGGTTTAGACAAGTGGAAGTTTATTTCCTGCTCACATGAATCCAATTGATAGAACTCCTGCACGAGGTTAGTAAGAAACCTAAGCTGAAGGATTCCAAAGTTTCCCAGGGCATCAAAATTTAGTCAGAAAATAGGCAAGAAAAACAGAGTAAAGGACCACACAGAGTGCTTTATGGGCCAGGTCTGGAAGTGGCTTTTATCATTTCAGCTACATTCCATCACAAGGTCCTATCTAGATTCAAGAGAGGATAAGAAATGTAGTTTCTATCTGGTTAGCTGTTTTCTAGCAACAACTCAACCTTGTAGAAGAAGAAAATGAACCTTTGGTGGACAGAAAGACTTCTTGGCCACAGCGACATCAGGTAACTTACTTGACTTTCCTGAAATGAGAAAGTACTTCAATCGAGTTGGCCCTGGCTCTATTCTAAAACCAAGACTGGGCTTCATTTCATGAGTCAAGGTGAATAATTAACAGTGTCTGCCTCCATCGCTGTGTTAGGGGTTCTGAGCCTTATGCCGGGCTCAACACAGAAGATGTGTTTGTGGTGTCTGCCAAGGCATGGGAATGGTGCATGGCAGCACATGCGACTGCTCTGCCACATCGTCGGCATGTGTGCAGTGGACACTATCCATTTTATAGACAAGAAAACTAAGGCAAAGAAGCCTGAAATAACCAGCCAAGGATCCATAGCCATGAATTGGGGCATGAAGATACCTTGTTCCAAAGCCTTGCACTGCTGTGATTCCCTAAATAACTAGGCTTCGGTCTTCTGCCTGCATTTCTCAAAGAAAGAAGGAAGAAAGGCAATGATTTCTTCCTACTGCCCTTCTCTAAGCAGGTAAGGAGGAATCTTAGGAATTCTCTTCATGGAAACAGGAAACTGTGAATCATAAACTTTTTCCAATAAGTGTGAGGGAAGGTACCATTACCACTGATGATTTCAGATGAAGTTACCAAGAAGAACTCAGTGACCAGCTGCACTTCTGATCAGATAAACTGCTAGCATCTAATGTGGATGCATCTGGAGTCACAGCCTCCAATCTCAGCTGGGGGCGACTGGGTCTTCTTCCTTGAGCAGAAACAATAATATTGTTGTATGGAGCACACAGCTCACTTGGGATAGGGTCAAGATTGAGCCCCAGGCCTGCCTGACTCAGTACTTTGCTCTTTTCACTCCCTTGTACTGAGTTTTCCACCAGTCTGTGCCCTGAGACACGGGGGGGGGGCGGGGGTTGTCTCTTACAATAGCTGCTCTGGGGCTTCAAATTCAGCTTGGCTTTCAAGGCAATGTGTACTTAAGTAAAGGATGGGTGGTTATCATTGTTTGTTAGGATGATGTTGGCAATGACTTGTGAAATGGCCTAAAAGTTGAAGAAAGCTGACCCACCTTAGTAACAGAGTGGGGCCCAGTGATTGCTGCAAGGATCTTAATCCCAAATGTTTCCCGAATTCAGGAATCTGACTTGGAAAAGGGCAAACAGCCCTTTCTGCTTTTCTCATTGCTCCTTTCTTTCTGAACCTTCTATACAGAGAGCAATCATTTCTACCACATTTAGTTGGACTGGAAGTGAGAGTGGGTGGAATAAACTGGAAAATTTCTCTATATGTGTTGTCCTAAAATTAGTCTCCTTTCTAGCTTTTACAACTTCAGTAAGAGTTCTCTAATGATGTGGAAAGAAGGAGGGTTGCGGGAACTCATTGCTCTACTTTGCAGTTACAGAAGACAGCAAAGTGCTGCTCAGAGTTAGGGCAGCTATGTAAGTTATCATCCAAACAGGAACTCTTCTGAAAATGAGAGGGCCCGACTGCTAAGTGTACTAGGACAACAGGCCTAAACTAGCACACAATGACAAATGGCCACCCAATTTATTGGGAGCCACTGTGGGCCAGAGCTTTGATACCTCAGACTTGAAATCAGTTGTGCTGGGACAGTCAGGAAAATGCTCAGGATCTGAACTCAGTCCTATCATCTAGTTTGGCACTTGGCAAGTCTAGTATCCTCTATGAACCTTGGTTTCTTCATCTGTAAAGCTGAGTTTATTATAATTCCCATGTCAAGGACTATTACAAAGATTAGCTAAGACAGGAGCTAAGGAAAGATTTTGCAAATATAGTTACTCTCCAAATATATTGCCCCTCTCTGAAACCCTCTCTGATAAAGCTTTTATTGTTCTTCTTACTTTTCTAAATTCCTTTGGCATTTTCTGTCTGGTTCACAGAACTGAGCACCTGAATACATACTGTTTCATATTCCTCTCTGCTCAACTCTCATATGGTTTGGCTTTAATAATAATCCTACACATATGATGACCGAATCTTGAAGTTTATACAGTATTTTCTACTCTATTATCTTGGTTCATTACTGCTTAATAGCAATGTGGCTTTCATCACGTTATTTATTCTCTCCATGCCTCAGTTTCCTTATATATTACAATGAGGATAAAAATAGTATCTACTTCATAGGATTGGGTGAGGATTGAAGAGGTTAATGCATTGAAGAGCCTATTCTTCTGGCCTTTGTGGTTGCTGTTAAAATGCTGTCGTCTGGAGATGCTTCTCCTCCGTCCTTGAGGATGTTCCTTGCATGCCACCATGTATGCTCAGGGATTCTCAATTGGAGAAGGATGATTCTGTGCCATGCTGAAACCCTGTATGTACCCCTAGTTCTTATCTTGTATTTCCCTGGGGAGAAGGTCATTGCTTGCCAGGAAATATGCCTTTGGAACCTAGTGACCCAGAAACATCCAGTAAGTCTGTTGCCTCCTACAAGCCTCCCATTTTTGTGAATCACTAAGTTTCCAAATAAGGAAATCTGAGTTGATGAAGGGCGTGACATTAGAAGGCTGGTGGACCTTGCAGGAGTGATTTTGTTCCCAGCAGTTGGGGTAGAGGGTGATTATTTGGGTGCAAAGCGTCAGTGGAGGGAACCCATTTGGTAGGTTAATTATCCTTGAAGGAGTGAAGAGGTCAGAGAAGGGCATGGCTGGCCAAGTTCATTGAGCGTTCTGGACCAAGGCCAAATCCCAACCTCACTAACCTCTGCTTTCTCCTCTGGAGGTGGCCGTGTCTGCTGAAGGGGTGGGCACCAAGCAGTGTTCCGACACCTCAGAGGAGGCTGGTTAATGGGGGAGGCCCTAAGCTTGCAGCCAGGAGACCCTGGGTCTAATCCTCTCTTTTTTACTACTACTTCAGTGTGTGCATTTGGGCAAGCCCGGGCCTGTTTCTGGGTAGCAGCCTTCTCCCTTAAAATGAGAAGCTCACACAGATGATGCTAGAAAGGACTTCTTGTCCCCAAATTTCGTGGATATGAATTTGAGGTATGCAAAAGCAGCTCATTATCAGCAATAGGTTTGGGATTCAGCTCTTAAAAATCTGCCAAGAAACAAAATTGAGCATATGTTGGAAATGGCTGAAGCTGACTGATTGGGGTATTGGGTGTTCATTATGCTATTTGCTTTACTTTTGTACATGTTCAAAATTTTATACAATAAAGAAAGTTTAAAAAATTTGCTACAGCCTTTGAAAGTTAGTGGCAAGAATGATCAAACCTAATTCATTTCTGACTGACCAGAATTTCTCATGTGTCAGCTCTGCTAGAGTGTGACATAATTCAAGAAAAGTCCGCTCAAGCAAAACTACCTACCAGCCATCTTCAAACACCCTGGGAGCCTCCCAATACATATTCCTTAAGAGAGAGTGTAGTATAGTGGAAAATGTATCCATTTTGATCTTTTAGATAGACTTGGATTGGATTCTGAGCCTCAGTTGTAATTTGTAAAATGGAAATAACTACTAACCTACTAGGTTTTTGACAAGGATCAGAGGTGGTGTGTAAAGTGCTAAAAAAATGTTAGCTTCCAATTTGACATTTTGGTTTCCGGTAGATACTTAAAAATGCAAACACTGCAGAGACATGCCCAGCATTATAACTGAGTTTAGATGAATGCACTTTTGTGAGCTGTAAAACAGCTGATGACCCTGAATTCTAGGGGGTGAGGTGGGCAAAGGGAACTAGGCAGGAGGCTAGAAACAGAGGCACAAGGTGGGCGGGGAGTGTAAGGAGCAGCTGAGACCCCTTCTAATGTGACTGTGCTTCCCCACGTTTCCCTTATAGCAAACCTCTATTTTCCTATTGAGCCCGAGTCTGCCTCTGTCTCATTCATCTTGAAAGATCCTAAAAGCTGCATGATTTGGTGTCAAACAAGCATGGATTTTGACATTGAAGAGATTTGGGTTCAAGTCTCAGATCTGCCATTTCCTAGCTCAGTGAATTTGATCAAAATCACTAACCCCTTTAGGATTTAATTCCTTAGTTCTAAAACATGAGAGGTAATGCATTATTGACAGAATTAATTGAGAAAATGTCAGATTATCTGGTTCACAGTAGGTGCTTAATAAATGTTTTCTCCTTTCCTTTTTACCTATAATAAGCAGTTTGGATGGTTTAAAAGTTTTTCCTTTTGCCTCGTTTGACTTGTGCACATTAAGTGGCACACTTTCTTCTGAACCCATTCAGAGCATGTTATCTCTTGAAATATTTGAAAACAGTGGTTATACTTTGCCAATCCTCTCATTTCATCTGATACCAGCCTCCCCCAAACCCTATCTTTCATTTTTAATGTGAAATCTCTTCAGCAAGTTTAAACCAGTTTTTATGCATCTAAGTGTATAGATTGTAAAAATGGCCACAAATTCTTCCTTTCCATAAATTCCAATGTGAATGTGACTTTTTAGCCCTTCCCATCAAGAGGTAGGGGTCTTTCTCCATCTCCTGAATCATGACTGGCCATATAATTACTTTGGCCAGTCAGGCAGCAGCAAATATGAGACTTGAAAAGCACTGATGCTTGCTCTCTTGGGATTCTTGTCACCAAAAATATGTGAACAAACCTGGAATGTGTCCCATCACAGGTCACTCGGCACGAGGATAAGCTATTGCAGCCAAAGCCGCGGAATGAGAAAGAGTCCAGCTAAGATCAGAAAATCACACAGATAAACCTGCCCAAATTGTCAACCCACAGAAAAGTGGGTTGTTTTAAATTACTAAGTTTTGAGGGCTTTTTTTCTGCAGAAAATCTGATTCATCAGGCTTTCAGAACATTCATTCTCCTCTGTCTCCTTGAATTTTCCCATTCTGGCTCCAGTTGTCTTTTGGCATTTTTGAACCATCCATTTTCTTGGAATTTTATAAATTATTAGGTGCTTAATAGAAGAAGCTCATTCTGTCTGTTCTTGACTTCTTCTTACTAAATTCAAGCCATATGGTGTACAAATACAGATCAATGTCCAAAAAGTCTTTAGAGGCTCTTAGGAAGCTTAAAAAAATTCCACCCCAAACTTTTGCAAGAAAATCGTGCTTGGCCAAGGAAAAGGAAACTTGAACAGCTTGAGTTCTGCTCAGTTCTTCCTGCAAATGGCAAATGATTCTATACATAGGAGAATTTCTTCTCTAGGTCTGAATTAATAATGTAGCCACTGTATGACAGCCAATGGGTCTGCATGGAATTTCAGAGCTAGAGAAAGCTTCCTATTCTCTTTGGTTCAACTCTATCTTTCAACTTATGAAGAAACTGAGATTATCACGGTAGGTTGTGGAAAGAGGCATTTTAATGGAAGAATTGCAGAGTCCGTGAATCAAAGACTAGTACTTCAATGGCTATATTTGAGATTTTATGGACACAACCTTCTTGCTTTATGGGGCACTAGATTAAAATGTGTATGTGAGGGTCTGGCAATGAAGAAATAAAGGGAAGTATGGAGCTGTTGGCATCCTGTTGACCACTTAGGAAGCCACTGGGACCAGCCCTGAGCTCTTTGAGAGCAGGGATATGGTTTGTCTCTGTATCTCCAGGCCTAGTGGCATTTGGTAAAGTACAGACGTGTTGCATGAAGCCTCAGTCTTGAATGAAGGCACGGGCTATGTATGGGGCCAGTTCCCCATACATAGGGTCAGAACTTTGGACGGGACGTGGCAGTCCTTGGGCCAGTAGTGTCTTTCCATTCTTCCCACCTTAAAGCCTTTATACGGCAGGTACTGACTCATTCCTCATGCAGTCATTCATTCCATGGACACAGATGAATAGGGCCCGACTCTTGTCTTAGAGGAACTCCTGGTGTGTAGGGGAAGGCAGATGCATAAATTCACTATTAAGGTGTAAGGCTCCTTCACTCAATGAAAGTAGTAGTCAGTCAGTGGAGAGAGAGTTCAGCTCCTTCCTTTACTATGTGGAGCTGTTTCCATCCTGTTGCCGAGAGCCTGGTGAGCCCTAGGATTCCGGACGTGATAGAAGCTTGTGAAGGCTGAGGACACATGAAAGAAAATGGATGAGCTTGAAAGCAATCATAAAGACCATGATTTTTCTTAAATCCCCATCTCCCTAGTGGGCCATAAGATCACTCCTGAATTTATTTAAAGAAGCACTGGTTTTAGAGACAAAGAAGTCTGGGTTTGAACCCAGACTTTGGTATCCACTCACCACCCGAGTTTTCTGAGCCTTAATTCTTCCTTCTCTAGTGAGATGCTAATGTTTGGCTCCTGGCAGCTTTTTTTTTTCTTCTTTTGTATGCTGTATGATGGGGTTACATTTCACTATTTTTCCATGTGAGTATCCCATTATTGGAGCATCATTTGTTGAATTTTTGTTTATTTGTTTGTTCTTTTGTGAAGTGCACAAACAGGGGATTGAACCGGGTTGTACTGCATGGCAGGCAAGAATTCTACCACTGAACTACTCTTGCACCCCCGACTCTGGCAGCTTTTTAAAAATGTGGTCAGTAAATCACTCCATCTCTCTCTCTCTCTTTTTTTTTTTTTGCATGGGCAGGCACCAGGAATCGAACCCAGGTCTTGCAGGTGAAAACTGCCTGCTGAGCCACCGTGGCTGGCCCCACCCCCATCTCTTTTAAAATTCAAATTCCTGGGTAATACCCTGGAATTGATGAAAACAATTAATAAGATTTCACAGCACATATTAAAGTTTAAGAACAATTTATTGCTGTGGTAATGGTTTTCTTGGCTAAATGGGGAAGGATAGTTAAGATGGGTTAGACAAGAATGTCTATTTATGTCTATTTACAAAGCAAAAGACATCTGCAAGAAGGGGACAAACTAAACGAAGAACCACTGATTGCATCATGATTTACTGACTATTGGGTGAAGGTGCAACAACGAGCTATGAACACGAGAGGGACATAGTGACATTTACACCCTAAAGTGAGTACAGAGATTGGAAGGCTGTGTGGCAGAGAATGATGGTGCACATCAAACATTCAGGACCTGTGCTACATTTTCCAGCCTTCCGTGAAATTAGGCTGGGCTCATATAATGGGGCGCTGGCCAAACAGATGTGGGCAGAAGAATTGCACGCTCCTTTAAAGCTTTTCTTACTAAAGTCTCCATCTCCATCTCCATCGGCTAGGAAAAGTTTGTAGGATCTGAGGCTTCAGAGGGCACAGATAATAGGTGGAAGAAGCCAGCCTGACTCATATTAGATACGGCCTAAGTAAGAACACTCATTTATTGTGCTAAGTCACTGAAATTCAGGGATATATCTGCTATTGCAGCTTAGCCTCTCCTGTACTGACTAATTCAAGAGACAAGAGTAGAGATAGAAAAACCAGTGAAGAAGCCAATATAATAGCAAAGGTTAATGGTGACAAGGGTTACAGAAAGAAACAGTGGAGGTGAAAAAAAAGAAATCAATTCCAAAAACAATGTGGAAACAGCACAGCCAGATTCCAAATTTCCCTGACACCCTGCCTGAAGTAATTCGGTAGCTCCTGGCTTGTGTCTCTGCTTTCACCTGTCCTTTCTTACAGTCTATTTTTAAACCAAAATAAGAGGTCTCTCATTAAAATATAAGCCAGATTATGCCATTCTCCTGCTCAAAACTCTCTGTTTGCCTCCTATCTCTCTCAGAGTAAAAGAAGAGAAGGGCCTCTGAGGCCAACGTGATGTGTTCCTTTGTAATGCTCTGACTCAATTTCCTATTTACTGCTCTTTGACCACACTGACTGCCTTGCTATTTCTGGGACCCACAGGCATACTGTTGAGAGAGAGAGAGCAAGTTATGCATACTCTTGCCTCAGGACCTATGCATGTCTTGTTTTCTCTATCTGAAATGCTGTTCCTTCAGATTTCTATATAGCTTGCTCCTTCACTTCCTTTAAATTGTTGCTCAAATATCATATTTCCAGTGAGGACTTTCTTGACTATTGAACTTAAAATTATACTCCCCCTTTCTCCCAACCTATCTAACTTCCTTTCACTGCTTTATTTTTCTCCATAACACTTAACGTTTTCTAAAATATGATATATTTTACTTATTATTTTGTTTAACATCTGTCTCCATCTACTAGAATATAAGCTCCAAAAGAGGCAGGAATCTTTGTCATTTTTTTGTTCTCTACTATATTCCTAATACCTACAGTAGGCTCTGGCACATGTAGACTCTCAATAAACACTTACTGACTAAATGAATTAACTAAGCCTGAAGGATATTCCAAGCAGCTGAACAGGGGCAGAAGGAATACACTTTACAAACCCATGTTGTGCAGTCGTAGTATCTTAGGAGCAAGTACCTCCATCTCATGGGCAGGATTGAGAAAGCTTGGTTTGTCTTCACAGAAATTCTGTTTGAAAGTTTGTATCACTCAACATGGGTTCCCACCTTGACTCTTCTGGACCAAATGGTCAAGAGATCAAATCTTTTACTTCCTTCAATGTCTTTGTCTTCTGTACGCTGGCAACCCCAGAATGATCGTTAACAAAATCTCTCAAGGCATCTGTGGGTGTTAAAAGAGAATTATGCCGACTCCTGTCCAGGATGTTACATTCCATATAGCAGGTGAGCAATTAACCTCCATTTCCTTTCTTTACACTTAATTATTTATCATTTCTTCCTCTTTCTCCCATGCTTCCTCCTTTCCTCTTTGCTTTCTTCAGTCACTTCAATAGTAAATGGTTAAAGACTATGCTTATTCTTGGGATAAGGATGAAGGCTGACAAGTAAGGAAGCTAAGAAGGAGTGAGGAAGGGAGAAGATGGTGGGATAGGTTCTAGGAGCATTGCTTATGATTAGCAGTTATTTGAGTGTCATTTCACTGGGTTTAGCCAACTGTTAGGCCACACAGTCATTAAAAAAAATTTAATTCCCACCTTAGAAAGATGATTGTGTATTTCCCAATCACTGCAGTACTCAGCCTGCATGGACTATTGAGAAACCCCACTGCAGCATTCATTGAATTATCCTCATCCTGATAAATTCTGCTATCTCCATCCAGATTCAATTTGGATGTTGCAGATACAGAAAAGATGATGAATGTGGAGACAAATTTAATTTCATTACCTGAAGCCTTCATTTTCCACACTTCCAATAAATATCGACATAGGATGTGATAGAAATGCTGCTTGTAGCTGGTGGCAGTTTCCCAGCCTCATATGCCAGTGCCTTATAGAGAAGCCACAAAAGGAAGCAGCAGTGGGTATACTCAAGAGAATTTGAGTTAGAGTCCTGGCTCTGTCGGTTACTGGCTGGGTGACTTTGTGTGACAAAGCTTTAGTTTTTTCAGCTATAAATTGGGAGATAATATCAGCTCCTCAGCAGATCTAGTAACTTGAAGTGAACAAAGCACCTGGCATGTTGCCTCTGGTATTTAGTAGTGCTTAAGAAATGTGATTTCCCTTTACTCTCTTACCTTGCTCTGAAGACCCCAACACCACTCAATTATCTGGCTCACATTACAGTGAGATTCACCTGAGGTTCCTCCTGTGTGAGATCCACCAAAACCCATGGGACCACCTCCTATCAGTGCTGCTCCTGAATAGATGCTTAAATGTGTCCCATACAGGAAAACATTTCAGGTTCACTATTATGTGCCTGATGAGCCATCCTGAACCAGGGCTAAAGTTTTGAGTTGTTTGTCCAGGCATGGGGGTGGACAGTTCCTGGCCAACTACATCTCTTAGATCCTGCCATGGCTTTTCATATCAGTCAGGCTAGGCTGAGTAATGTGCATTAACAACCACCCCCAAGTCTCAGTGGCTTATAACAACAAGAGCCTATTTCTCACCTAGGCTTCATCTCCATCACAGCTTGGTTGTAACTCTGCTTCATATCATCTTTGCTCCAGGATCCAGGCTGTTCTAGTTTGCTAGATGCTGGAATGCAATGCACCAGACTGATGGATTGGCTTTTAATAAAAGGGGATTTATTTAGTTAAAAATATATGGTTCTTCAGAGGAAAGGCAGCTAACTTTCAATGGAGGTTCTTTCTTACACAGGAAGGCACAGGGTGATCTCTGCTGGCCTTCTCTCCAGGCCTCTGGGTTCCAAAAACTTTCCCCGGGGTGATTCCTTTCTGCATCTCCAAAGGCCTGGGCTGAGCTGCGAGTGCTGAGATGAGGTATGCTGAGCTGCTTGGGCTACGTTGAGTTCTCTCATTTAAGCACCAGCCAATTAAATCAAACATCATTCATTGCAGCAGGCACACCTCCTAGCCAGATGTAATGAACAACAGATGAGGTTCACATGCCATTGGCTCATGTCCACAGCAATAGAACTAGGTGCCTTCACCTGGCCAAGTTGACACCTGAACCTAACCATCACACAGGCTGCTACAATAGCTTCTGTATGGAACGTTGTCTCGTGGAAGGGGAAAGGAATCATGGCAAAAGACACGCTGGCTCTTAATGTTTCTTCCAGGAAATGACACCTGCTACTTCTACCCACATTTCTTTGGCCAAAGAAATGGTCAAATGACCATCCCTGAGTTCACCAGTGCAAGGCTTTATAGTACTCCCACAGGGAGGAGCATCTTGGGGAGAGGTAACTAAAAATGTGGTACACAGTAATATAATACCACATTCTTCTTTTTCCAAACTTCAGTCACTTACGACTGCTTTCACAATTTCACTGTGCTAATGATGTGATTTACTTGTCAATTTCTTTTTAATATAAGTGGAAAGCCAGCATTACTTTAATGGCTAAAGGGATTACCATAAAAAATAAAACCAGGGATAACAAAACAATGGTATTAAATTTTCACTGGGTATTTTTGTTTTTTTCTCTCTCTGTTAGAAAGGAAAATTGGCAAGTTTTAAGAACATGTTCAAGATATATGGCACCAAACCAAAACTTTATTCTCAAAGTAACCAGAGCAGTGAAAAAGAATGGGAAAGAGAATCACTTTCTTCTCATGTAATTTGTTTATTTAATACCATATCTGTGCACAAACAAAAATTCTCACCCTATATATTTTTTTTAATTGTGTGCATCCACTTGTGGTAAGTCCCACACATTTAGAAACTCCGTGCTATAGAGACAAGGAATGGCCTACATACCTGGCTTATCCATGTTTTTATCTCCATAGTGCCTGGCAAGAGCATGGCATACAGTGTATCTCAGTGAGTGTTTGTTGAACAAAGTAATGACTGGGTCTTTACCTGGTACAGATTCTTGCATGTGAGAGATGCTAAAAAATAGATGTTTATTGAATAAATAAATGAAGAAGCCTAGAATCTCCATAATCCTTTCTCCCTTTTATAAAGGTCTGGGCTCTGCTGACATCCCATTTTTGCTTCTCCACAGCCTAGCCCAGCAGCTCAGAGCAGCTAAGGGTTGAGTTGAGATCACCAGCCATCAAGTCATGGCTCAGTGTGCCACGCCCCCAGCAGAGAATAATTTCCAGCGAATCATGTAAGGCTCGATACTTACATGGAGGAGCACCCCAAGAGGTTAAAGCTGTGGGTTCCGAGGCTGATTTAGGAAGCCGCCACAGTCTTCTCAAAGCCACTCAGAATGTCTGGGTGGGGAAGCCTCTGCTTGGAACCAGTCAGGGTGGCTCCTCGTGTGCTCAGTCCAGCGGGGAGCATGGGGCAGGGTGGAGCACCAGTGGAGCCGGAGGAGGGTGTGGCTACTCACGGGGAGGCCTCATGGGGAGCAGTGCCCGTGTAGATTTCACTCCAACAAGTCTTTTGTAGGCCTTTAAGAAAGAATTTCTGAACACAGCAAGACACAAATGTCAACAACAGACTGACATGAATCAAACACACATAGGCATACACACATAACATATGTATCAAACCAAGTAGCAAAATGCACATTTACAGACAGGAACATCCCTCTTCAAGAAAGTGGGAAAATGTGTGTCCTCTGCCCAGAAGCTTGCAGCTCCTTACCTCCTACAATGTACCCCTGTAATCCTGACCCGTTAGTGGATCCTTTCCTCTACGGGCCTCATTGGAATCATTCAAATGCAGTGTAGTGGTCTAAAGCTGCATGCACCACAGAAAAGATTGAGTTCTTGTAGCCCATTCCTGTGGGTATTGACGCTGGTAGGTGGGACCTTTTGATTAGGTTAATTCAATTGAGATGTGACATACTTCATTCAAGATAGCTCTTCATCTTCTTACTGGAGTCCTGTATGAGAGGATAAAAGATGAAGAGAAGACACACAAAATAGCCCCAGAGAAGTTAAGAGAATAAGTCCCTGGAGGGACTGAGATAGGACACCCAAAAAACAGAGACGCTACTGAAGCCAGAGGCTGAAAGCAACGAAACCCGGGAGAGAAGGACCAACAGATGTCGCCGGTGCCTGGCCTGTGACAGAGTCCCAGACCACCAGCAGCCTTTCTTTAGAGAAGGTATAATCATCCTGTTGGTGCCTTAATTTGGACATTTTTCACAGCCTTACAATTGTAAACTTCTAAGCTAATAAATCCCCATTGTTAAAAGCCAGCCCATTTCTGGTATATTGCATTCCAGCAGTTTTACCAAACCAAAACAAGCAGTGAGGATTCATGTCAAGAATCTTGAGTTCTTGTCAATTCCTAGGACTCCATTGCCTTAAAGATCACTTGTCCAAGCTCATATACTTCATGAGCAGATGATTTGGAATTTAAACTCACTTCTGTCTGGTTCCAAAGCAAGCGACTGCACTGTCTCTTTTGTTGTAAGAATGTTTGTGTGCCCCATAGTTGGAATCTCTCCTGGATAATGTTAGATGTATCCAGCCAAAGAAAGCCTTTTGGAATTCCATTTTCCATACTGAAGATGGATGTTTAAACATCACCAATCAAACTATCATCAATTAATTTTTCTTCATGGGTCTGAGGATACATAGCCTCTTCCAATATATATTTATTTTGTTAAATTCTTGGACGATGTATCAACTCAAGCCTTTCAGGATTTATATAAGAGAAAACTAAACTCAAACTGGGAATTTGTTGACATTTAGCTGAAAAACACTGAGGCAGGGATTGTGTTAGAGAGGCTTGTTCAATAGCTCAGTTATGTCGCCAAGTACCTGATTTCATTCTACATGTCCTCCTGTCTTTTCTGGTATCTACTTCATCCTAATATTAGATGTTTTTCATGGTTCCAGCATGGCTGTCCCCATACCCTAGGGCTTCCATTTGTCATTATTCACATCCAGCAGGAAAGCAAGATTGTCAATTCCTAGCATTTCAAGGAAAAGTCATGTAGTTGGATTGGACGGGTTTAGGTCAAATGAACGTTCTGTTTCTAGGGTGACGGTATATTCTGATTGCTTTGCCTCGGTTGCATATTTTATGCCTGGAACTGGCATCAGCTTCTGTGGAGTTGCATGAAAGATGGAGGAGGAACCAGATGCTGGAGGGGCCACAAAGAAGTCGCTACTGCGGATGTTACGATCATCTCACCTCTGGGGAGCTGGTTAAGGTATGCATCCTCCCCATTGATCTGCTGTAATTAACTGCCTAATAATGAGGTCCAGAAAATAAATGTTGCAGGAAGTCCAGGGAGGCTGGCTGTATGTTCACCTGCCCTTTAATTTAGATTTGCATTTGGCCAATAGAGTTCAGGTAGGAAACCACAAGTGAGGCAAGTGAGGGGAGAGTCGGGCTGGGGCTCTCCTCCTCCTGGCACGCCCCCTGCCAGGCCATCTTGTGCTGGTGGCACTCCTTTACTGAGGACCCAGCTTGGTTGGGACTCTCTCTCCATGCAGGTACTCTCTCTGAACGCTGGTAACTTCTCCCCCTTTCCTTTGCTTCTTCGGCTTGGGATGGGTAACAACGCCCTGCTTTTGCTAGCCCTTGGGTTTTGCACCATCCCTGCTTGGCTTCCTTAAACCCAATGACACATCTGTATACATTTTCATTATTAAAGTTTCCAAGCATTCTGTTCACAAGTCGCTTTCCTGCCAAGACCTGGACTGATCTATACCTTCATTATTCATTCAGGGTTAAGTCAGGACAGTTTTAAAATGCGCCATCTTTGGACTACATTTTCTACCTGTCTCAGGGTCTTGCCTCTTATAGTGTCGTCTATCATCTTTTCATTTCAGTCTTATCAACACTGTAGATTACAGCATTGCAGCCTTACCAATGCGGTATTTTAAATTACGTAGCTACAAGAACATGGCTTTCAGAGAATACGCTGCTCGCCTAGCTATAATTACTTGAACCCGTCAGTTATTCACAGCTGACTTCTAATGATCGGGCAGGGTTTGCAGCGCAAGTAGGTTGACTGAGTTTAAAGGATCAGTGACCAAGTGGGCAGAAAAACACACCCATTTAATATTTTAAGTGTTGAGACGGGGCGACAAGTGTGTGCTTCCGGGAGTGAGACGGGGGAGTCGAGAGAGCCTCAAGTTTCCAGCCTCCCAGGGTTTCCTGTTTTAATTGCAAAAGGCACCATTTAATAGAGCCAGACTTCCAGGGTGGCGCGGGGGTGGGAGGCCCAGGAGGGGGTGGGGGTGCCTGGGGAGCTGTCAGGCTCACTCAGCCTCCATCCCGCGGCGCCTGTGGGCCCCAGCCCGAGTCCTGGGGGTGCTGTCAGCAGAGCCCGTTATCTGCTCCGGTGAGTCACCTGCCCCGCTCAGCACCCTGCACCCTCTGGCTGGAGGAGGCCCCAGGAGAGAGGGCCCCGGGGGACTTTGCTTTCTCTTTCCTCCTCTTTGGAGAGGCAGGAGCGTGGGAGGAAGAAGAGCAGCCTGCAAGCTTCTGGCTTCTGCCTCGATCTCATTGGAGCCGCAGCACGTCAGTGCAGAGAGGACCTGGGGACACGCGGCCCCCACCGCACCGAGGAGAAGCCCGCCCCACCGGCCCTATTCCATGCTCTTCGTGTTGGCTCAGCATGCGACAGCCGCGCTCTCTGCTCCCTGCCCCTGCGAGGACCTCCTTGAAGAGCCACGCCCTCCTCCTGTCCATTCCATCTCGGGCTCTTTCTCCAGCAGGTCCTCCCCCGCCGGGACCGCGGCCACTGCCCCCTGCCTGGACTCCTGACCAGTGGCCTCTCTAACCCACTCAGCGCGCTGCGGCCCGAGTGCTCCGGCTGTGCGCAGAGGGCTCTGACGCTGGGTGCCTCGGCCTCACAGCTGCCCAAAGGA
Source organism: Myrmecophaga tridactyla (assembly GCA_004026745.1). Classification (NCBI taxonomy): domain Eukaryota; kingdom Metazoa; phylum Chordata; class Mammalia; order Pilosa; family Myrmecophagidae; genus Myrmecophaga; species Myrmecophaga tridactyla. The sequence goes on along the minus strand of PVIY010008596.1, from coordinate 46,365 downwards.
AGCATCGGACTCACCTGGGCACCCTGGACTGGGCACCCCCGAGGGCCAAGGGAAGGACTCCCCGCCCTCCCCCGTCTCTCTACCCCAGATCCCAGCGTAGCATTCGGCCAGTGTTCTCAGCTGGTGGCAACTGTGTCCCTCAGGGGCCATTGCCAGTTGTCACAGCTGGGGCAGTGCCACGGGCCCTTAGTGGACAGACGCCGGCAATGCTGCCACGCGTCCCGCGGTGCGCAAACTGTCCCCACGAGGAGTTACTGGCCTGAGGCGTTCACAGGGCTGAAGTTGAAAACCTCTGTTCAAACGATGGTAGCTGCTCATTCAATGCTTGTGGAATGAATAGATAGCATGAAATGCTACAAAAAATCATGCCTTCCCTAGTCAGGTGCTTCCCAGGCCGTGTCTAGTCCTCGCACCAAGGCTTTTGTGGATGCGCAGGCTGTGGGGTCACACACAGTCCAGGCCAAACCTCAAGGCCTGTAGCTCCCTAAGTGCCCTCACACGCCCAGGCTCGCTGGCCTTCCCGGGTGCCGAGGCAGCCAACCTCCCAAGGCCCTCCTTTGTGGTGCAGAAATTGAAATACGGGGAGTGGCAGTGACTCGCCTCTCCTCCCTAGTCAGCGGTGGGTCCTGAATCTCATCTCCTTCGGGATGAATTGTCAGGTGGGTGGGTGAGGCTGGTGGGGTCGGAGGGTCAGTTTCTTTTTGTGCTGAGATGGAAAGCATGTCCCCGGGCCTGCAGTGACCTTAACTAGACACGAGAGTCCCCTGGCTAACACATGGGGGATTGCATACGGTCAGCTAAGGGTTCCCAGGGGAGATGCGGGTTCCCAGGGGAGACGCAGGTTCCCTGAGGCTTTCTCCCTTTTCAGGCCTTGGGTGTGAACTGGAAAGACCCTTGGACTTGATCAGAAGTTCTGTGGGCAGACCTTTGGGCCACTTTTTGGGTGCCCTTGGCTAAATTACTTAAACGGGCCTCATCTCATTTTCCTCCCAGTTAAGCGGAGGTGACGCCCTACGTTGTTGTGAGACAGAAAGGACACAAGGCCTGTGAAACCACTTAGTAACCTCCAGGGAGCTGTTCCAGCGTGCAGGGTTAGTATTATGTCTTGAGCTTTGTGTTAAAATGAATGCAAGTTGTTAATAAAAGGGGGTGGTATATGGGAACTCCATATTCGCTGCAAGATTTTTCTGTAAACCTACAACTCTAACAAAAAATAAATTTAAAAAAGAGGGAAAAAAGCACAAAACATGATTCTTGGTTTTTCAGGAGGATTTGTGTGTTCAGTTCTTGTAAACTAGAGGTCTTAAACCAACTTTCTATTTTATTAATGGGGATGTTGAGCTGAAGAGAAACCACAGGATGTGCCCCAGGTTTGGAATGTCAAACCACAAGGAAAACGGAGCCAGGTATGTGAATTCCACTGGCTACTTTCCCAGTTGTACCATGGGGAGCCTCCTTAGCGATGGGGAGGCTGCAGGTCTCCCGAGAAGTTGCCTACTAAGGTGTTGGGACACCTTTCCGTTAAGACGAATCAGGGACAGTGGTAAAGAATATCCACAAAGATCAGAAACAAGCAGGCCCAAGTCTTTTGGGCATCGTGGCAGACTTGATCACGTGCCCAGATTCAGACTGGATCATGTGCCCCAACTCAGACTGGATCACATGCCCCATTCAGACTGGATCACATGCCTCATTCAGACTGGATCATGTGCCCCGATTCAGACTGTCACATGCCCCATTCAGACTGGGTCACATGCTCCGATTCAGACTGGATCACGTGCTCCAATTCAGACTGGATCACGTTCCCTGATTCAGACTGGATCACATGCTCTGATTTAAGCAGCCTCTGTCTCTTCCTCCACGTTCCTGCAGGAGTGAGCCTGTTATAAATACTATCTTGTGAAGCTGTTGTGCTGAGTTAAGATGTGGCCCAAACAGAATGAGGCTGGGCCTTGATTTACCTTACAGGAGGACCTATAAAGAGAAGAAGCCAGACGCTGGAGGAGGCTACTCAGGGAGAAGCCAGAGGTTAGCGGAGACCGTGAGAGCTGAAGAAAGGAGAAAGTGTCCCGGGTGATGGGAGGCAGACAGGCAAGCACCGGACTACGCAGACTCCGGGAGAGAGCTAGCCTGGCTCATATCTTGACTTTGGAATTCTTTAGTTTCACAACCGGGAGCCAAGAGTTTGGGGTACTTGTGATAGCAGCTCTGGCAAAGACAGGCTCACCAGTTGTGCTTCGAGTGGCTGCACCCACACAAGATGGGTGACGGCTGGACAGCCATCCCAGAGCCACACGCGCCTCCACCCAGCTTTGCTTGTTGGATGAATGCACAAATGAGCAAATGAACCGAATGGAAGGAGCTGGAATCAGATTTCATATTGAATTTCAGATTTGCTGCTTATTTCCTGGGCTCAGTCACTCACCCTTTCTGAGACTCAGTTTCCCCATCTGTGCAATGGGGCTAATAATACTGAACTCATAGAATGCGATAAGCTTACAATAAAATTATGTGTTTATATGTTGTTAGCAAACAACAAGGACGCACTCAGCCTGGACTCTGTGCTCAGCACCCTTCTCGGTGAGGACGAGACCCAGGTGTTAAGGGCCTTCCTGTGAACGGGAAGACGGGCCATCTAGAGATGAGAGCTTGGGTGACACGAGATCGCACTGGCCATGGACTGGGTCACATGGTGCAGAGAACAAAGGCCTTCGGCTTTGTGATCTCAGAGTTTCTCAACTCTGCCGCACGTCGGTATCCTCGACTGTCCAGTGAGCACAATGTTCCTTTCCCTGCCCTTCAGAACTGTGATTTCCACAGGAGACAAAACAGGCAAACTGTAAAGTCCTGTAGGTTGTGAGTCAATCACGTCTGGTATAAACTGAACAGGTCAGTGTTTTTTCTGTCTCTGTTTTCCATCTTTTGTGGAAAATGGGAACGCACTCCAGGAGAAGCTGGGCCCACCTGAGATCCTTCCTCACAAGCTGCTGTTTCAGGAATAGGAATGTTCTTTTTTTTAAGTGCAATTTTATTGAAATGCAGTCACATACCATATGATCATCCAAGTGTGCCATCAGCGGTTCACAGTGTCATCGCATGGTTGTGCATTCATCACCACAATCAAGTTCTGAACATTTTCATTGCTCCCAAAAAATAAAAATAAAAAGGAACACCCAAATCATCCCATACCCCTTATTCCCCTCTATTATTTATTTGTTGTCTTTATTTTCTTACTCGTCTGACCATATACTGGATAAAAGGAGTATCAGTCACAAGATTTTCACAATCACATGTGAAAGCTATGTAAATATACAATCTTTTTATTTATTTATTTTTTTATTTTTAATTTGCATATGGGCAGGAGGCACCAGGGATCGAACTCCAGACCTCCAGCACGGCAGGTCGGAGCTCTGCCTGCTGAGCCACGGCAGCCGCCCGTAAATATACAATGTTGATTCAAGAATCGAGGTTACTGGATTACAGTTCAACAGTTTCAGGCATTTCCTTCTAGCTATTTTAATATATTTTAATATACTAAAAACTAAAAAGGGACATCTGTATAATGCATAAAAGTAACCTCCAGAATGGCCTCTCAATTCTATTTGAAATCTCTCAGCCACCAAAACTTTATTTCTCTTCCCCCTTTTGGTCAAGAAGGCTTTCTCAATTCCATGATGCCAGAGCCATATTAGGCCATTACCTGGGACTCATGTCTGACCACAGAGATTTACACCCCTGGGGGTTCTGTCCCACGTTGCCAGGGAGATTTACACCCCTGGGAGTCATGTCCCACGGTGGTGGGGGGAGGCAGTGAGTTCGCCTGCAGAGTTGGCTTAGGGAGAGAGGCAGTATCTGAGCAACGAAAGAGGCTCTCTAGGGGTAACACTTAGGCATAGTTAGAAGTAAGCTTAGCTTCTCCTTTGCAGGAATAAGCTTCATATGGACAAGCCCCCAGATTGAAGGCTCAGCCTATTAAACTGATAGTCCCAGTGCTTGCAAGAATATCAGGTGGGGAAGTTTAATATTTCCACTTTTTTCCCCAATCCATCAAATGAACTTTGCAAATACTTTTTTTATTTTCTGCCCAGATTACTCTGGGATGTATCAGGGCATCACACTAACTTATACAAACCCACAAGCTCCCACTCCCTATTCAGGAATAAGAATGTTCTTGAACCTCACAAGAGAAAGGCTCTGCCTGTTTGCAAGACAAGTCTATAATTATAATTTCGATTTAGAAAATAGCATGACTCAAGCTTGATGTGGCAGGTGACGTGGGTAGTTACGTCTTGGTTTCTTTCCCAGAAAATCATCAGCTAGGTACAACACACCTTTGCTGAAAGTACAGTCAAGATTTTCTTTTGCTTGATTTCGAAGACCTCATTAATGCATTCAGCATATTAATTAATTCTATTTTCAGCCAGGGAGCATGAGTCTGAATCTGAAACTTTTCTGGATCTTTCCCTCCCTGAGTGACTTTCTTTGCTAACCATCCTCAGCTTCCATCATGTTGACAAAGCCCAGGCAATAACTAGAGGGAGGGGAGGAGCACAGGGGCTACACGTGTTATTTCTTACACTCGCCAACACCCTGGACCATTGCCATTATTACTGCCCATCAAAACCAGGCCGCTGGGGCTGAGGAAAGTGAAGCCAGGCGCTGCCCAAGGTCGGGTGGACAGCAAGTGACAGGTGAGCTGGAAGCCAGCGTCCAGCGATGCAAAGCCCATGCTCTTTGCCCTGGCCCACTCCACCGCACAGGCCTCTGAGCAGCCGGGATGGGGGGGGTGGCTGGAGGGTAGGAGTGGAGGACTCAAAGATGGATGATCTAATGAAGGGCTGGCAGCAGAGACAAAGTAGAAAAGCACCCCAGACAGGCTGGGTTCAGCTGCTTAAAATAGGCAAAGAAATTCTTTGGCTAATGCATAGTCACTGCAGGGATTAATGCAGCCCTGCTCCTTGGGGTTAATTTATGCTCCATGAGCCCCTATTAGGTGAGATTTCTAAAACTCATAATAGCGCCGGGCTCATTAGGGATTTCATAAAAGCCCTGAACAGGGAGAAGAAAGGGAGCAGGAGTCATCCCTGGTGCCTGACGCGGGGGGAGTAAGGAAGGCATGGCTGCATTTGGGGGCAGGTGGGGGAGCTTCTGCCTTGCGGGGCTGGGCCCAGCTCTGCCGCCATCAGACCCCCTCCTCCCGGCCCATTCAGTGTGGAAAGGGAGGCAGCAGGGCTGCAGAGAGAAGTCAGCTCTCATCCAATCCCAGAATAGTGGAGCCAGAGGGGACTTTGGAAACCATCCTGCCCAACCCTTCTCTGCCACCTGCCCACCCAGTACAGATGGGGAAACTGAGGCCCAGAGATGTGAAGGTGTATTGTTGAGTCTCTTTTATTCTTCCCCACTTCTGGTTACAGCTGAGCACCCTTCAAGTTCTGACAGGTCTACCCTGATGACGTCTCTTACACCCATCTACTCCTCTCAATCAGCACTGATCCTGAATCCTGGCTCTCAAAAGGAAGCTTTCATTCATTCATTGTTCATTCACCTATTCATTCACTCATTCAGAGCAGATATCCTGACCGCTTTCTTGCCAGATGCTTGTTTCACTGGGAAACAGTGGAATATAATGCTGCATTTGCCCACACAGACCTCAGTCTGGTGTGCGAGGCAAAGTTACAAACAACAATTTCTAAGTTTTCTTCTAGCTCCTTCCACTCAATGAGTCTGTGCTGAGTAATTGAAACTATCTCCTTCTCCCGTCTCTGTCTGTCAGTTCAAGAAATATGCCCTGTTAGATTAATCTTCTGGAAAATAACTCTGATCACTCAAAACTCTTAGTGGTTCCCCTTTGCCAATGACAAAACCCAGACTCCCGAAGTTCTTTCGACCTCATTTCCCTCACACTCTGGACAATGCAGGACTCCTTTCGGTCCCCCAGAGGAAAATGGCCTCTGTGGTTTTGCCTCCAGTGAGAGTCGTGGGTCTTGTTTTCTGGACCCCCTGGACCCCTGCCTCCTCCTCCTCTAGAGAGAGGGTCAACCTCTGTCCTTAGGCTCCTCACCATTGCCTCCTCCATGAAGGCCGTTCGGAACCTCTCCAGAGAGGAGACCCTTACATCGCTGCACCTTTCTCAGCTCTTGGTTTTTAATTCCTAGAATTCTTAAGCTAAGTACCTCCGTTTTCCTCATCTGTAAAATAGAAAAAGAATGCCCACATCACTTGTTGTGAGGATGAAATGTATAAGAATGTAAACTAGAGTAGACCAACTGGCTCAATATATACTGGTATTATGCTGATTCTCCCATGATGAGTATGGAGCTTTCTGGTACAGTGTCACATCCATTTGCTGTCACCCTTCAGTGCACCCAGAGGCCATTCCTTGTGTGTAACTGAGGACTGGCACCTGCTTGTTCATGAATAATATGATTTTAAGGATAGTCACTTATTTCTTGATAAAAGGCATGTTTCAGTGGCCTGTGATGTCTGGGTGTGCAGGACACGAAGGAGACGAGGCACAGGCCAGCTCTCTAGCAGGATCAAACACAACCCCACAGTCAGAGGGTGGGGCAGGAGTGACAGAAGGGAGCTGGGCATCCTGGGAGCTCAGATGGGAGCTTGGGAATAATAACAAGAATGGTGCCTCTAATGGGAAATTAAATGGTGTTTTTTTGTTACCTAATTTTGACTGAGCCTCTAAAGTTGGGAACAAATGGTACTAAGTGGTCATAGATTCTAAAAAATGAAGATGAATAATCTACGAATAACTTGCTAAGGTGGGTCCCTACAGGGTAGGGTAGAAGGTAGAAGACCCTGGCCCATCACTCACCTTGAGGGCATGGAAGGGGAGGCTGGGAGGTGGGTAAGGAAAGGATGGCTGGTGGGATCAGGATTTGAATCCTGGTGTGGTCCCCTGTGCCTTCCCCTGGGCCACCAGGGAAGTGCTTTCCTTCATGTTAAACCAAGGAAGCCAGCAGGGGTAGGGGGGTGGGCTTCCGAGTACTGTTTGGAGAGCCTGGTCTTTGGATTTGGGGGACATCTGAGTCTCCCTGGGAGTGGAACGAGGCCTGTATGGGAGCCCGCTGGTTGATGGAGCGGCCATGTGACCTCTGGCCATAGACTCCAAGGGTGTCCTGGGATGGTCAGCTGGAAACCATGAGCCAAGGGTGTCATCATCCAAGCTAGGACACTGCAGTCAGAGGTCCCAAGTGAGGAATTTCAGAGAGGCTCACCAAAGGTCTCCAGGAGGAGACTCGCCCACCCAGAGAACCCTCAATGTTTGATAAAAACTGCAGTCAATAGGACGTTCTCTGTCCCTTATCTCCCCTCACGTGATTTCCCACCTGCCTTCCATCCAACCCAGGAGGATTCAGAGGCAACCTAGAGGGTAGAGGAGTGGAAGAGAGAGACTGAAGAAGCTGACACTGCCCCTTCCCAGGAATGGGAATCTCAGCCCATAGAGGTCCACGTTGGGGAGGAGACTTTTTTTAGTTCTTTTTTAAGTTTTATTGATACAACAAAGTACAAGCACATACATTCTTAACATATGAACATTCCATACATGGTGTACAAACAGTGGCTCACAATGTCATCACGTAGATGTATATTCATCATCGTGATCATTTTTTAGAACATTTGCATCACTCCAGAAAAAGAAATAAAAAGAAAACACTCATACATATCATACCCTTTACCCCTTCCTCTCATTGACCACTAGTATTTCCATCTATCCAAAATATGTTATTTAATTTTAGCATTTGTTCTCCCTATTATTTATTTATTTTTAATCCATATGTTTTACTCATCTGACCATACCGTAGATAAAAGGAGCATCATTCACAAAGCTTTCACAATCACACAGTCATGTTGCGAAAGCTGTATCATTATACAATCATCTTCAAGAACCATGGCTAGTGGAACACAGCCCTGTAGTTTCAGGTACTTCCCTCTATGGGGAAGAGAGATTTTAAACAGGAAGAGCAACTAGGGCTTAGGTATTAGCCCAAACTGGATATTTGAATAACTGCGAAGTAAAACTATTTGCTAATGACTAAGAGTTGCTTGAAAAATCCCAGAGTCCCTCGCAGCTCCAGGCCAGGGAAGCGGCCTCAGCCCGCCACAGAAGAGCCGCGTGGGAGAGATGAAGGCCCCTGCCGCCCAGACCCTGCCGAGTCCAGCTCCACCAGCCACGCAGTCATGCGCCCATTTTTCAAGCACCCATGTTGCCGTTCATTGGGTTAGATGAAATTTCAGATACAGCACTTCATTTCCTCTCCACACAACCCTAAGAAAGAAGGTGCGGTGACCCCACATAATGGCTGAGGATACGGAAGCTCAGAAAGGTTGAATAACCTGCCCAAAGGGAAATGGCGAGGAAGTGGTGATGCCTGTGCTTCAGTCCAGGAATGAGCTCTACATGCCAACTCACCCACAGCGAGGAGACTGCGGGCCAGCCAGCACCCAGGGGAGAGCCAGGCTCCCTCTCCAGCCTCAAAGCAGAACCTCGATTTAGACATACGGCCAGGGAGCAGCGAATGATTCCAAGGTGCCGAGGCCCACACTGTGGCCCAGGACATGTCCACTGCCTTCCGGAACAAATGGAGAAGGAAAGGGGTCTGGCTTCAGAGTCGGTGCTCAGGCTGCTCCCCACACAGGACGGCAGCTGTGCGGCCTTCGCTGGCCAGGAGCACGCGCACCCACAGCCTGGCATCCAGGACGGAGACTGCCACCCCAGTTATTGGGAAATTGGTCGGAGCCTGAACCTGCTCTACCGAGCAGCTCACTCAGCCAGCACCACTTTAGTTAGAGCTGAGGACTGAAGCAGGACGGGAGGAGGGTTGTGGAAGGTACTGACATGTGGGCAGTGGAAGGGCTCATGGCCAGGCTGGGATCTGGAGAGGCAGCTCACTCTGGGGGGCAGGGTGTCAGCTGCAGGAAGCAAAAGCAAAGAGTGGCCAGGGAAGAGTGGGCTGGGGGCCACGTCCTCTAGTGGTTACCCTGGAAACCTGCTCCCTCTGTTCCGTCGGGAGAGGGGGAGGAACTAGCATTTGAGGGTTCTTGGATGGGCCCAGCACCCCGTTAATTTACCTTCACTCCATGAAGTCAAGATTTACTGTTCCTTTCTGGCAGAAGAGAAAAAGGAAACGTAGGTGGGGTAAGATGCACACTCGAGACGACACAGCTAGTTCGTGACAGAGCCTGGGTTTGCACTCTCACCTGCGTGCCTGCAAAGCCAGCGCCTCACGTCTCGGAGAGCAGTAGAGGGCTGTGTGCCGCCTTCTGGCTGGGGTGAAGCCTCTCTGTCACCCTGACTTCCCATGCAGAGCTGCCTCAGCAAAACACCCCGAAGATTGGCCAGCTGGGCTGGGCCCTGCAGTCCAACCCACTCCAGGATCTTTTCTCTTCCTCCTGTAAGCGGCAGCCCTGGCTCTGCACCACACCTTGGGACACAGGGATGAGAAGGCACACTTGGACTTCCCAATCCTCCTCTAGGCCCTGCACCTGCTCCCCCGTGGCCTGGAGCACCATCCCCGCATTCCCCCGCTGCTCCCCTTCTCCTGGCTGGCTCCGACAATCTTCAGCTTGGATGCTGCTCTCTCTGGAAGCCTCCTCTGACCACCGTGTCCCTGCCTCCCTCCCGTGTCAGCAATCCTCTGCTTTAACTACGCCTCCTATGGGTTCCCATACCCTCTCTGACCCCCTGATTATTATTTTGTATTGCAATTTTCTGTTCATTTATCTGGCGCTCCCCCAGCTGCCAGGGCTTCCCACCGCCTTAGCCCTTTCTGCACGCCATCATCGTCGTTCATTCACTGGCCAGCCTCTCCTGTTAGACCACAGCTTCTCAGTTGTCTCACCTCTGCAGCATGGCGCATGGCCCCCATCCTGTGCTGCACACTTAGCTTGTGGTGACCGTCCTGGGACCCCTTCCTTTACTCTTATTCTCAGCTGAGAGGTTGGGTAACTTAATGTCACAGAGCTAGGGAGAGGCCACGCCAGGACACACAGTCCCCGCTGAACTTCAGCTGTCCCTAAAGTGAGCACCACAATCTCTGCCTCTGAGGAGGGACTCACATGTGGAAAGTCAGTGAGCGCGCGGGACGGCAGAGCCTGATGTGAAGGTTTGCCTCTGCTTCTACAGCAGATGCCTGGACGCTTCTGAGGTGGGCCGGGGTCCCTGAAGTGAGCTTGGGGTGGGGGGAGCGACTTCTCGTGCTTAACAGAAGTGCTCGCAGGCAAAGCAGCAGCTGCTGACATTAACACTGCAAGCACTCAGGAGTCCGAGTGTCAAAGGCTGAGAGAGTGAGGCAGAAGAAGCCACAGGAAGGATGTAGCCGAGCGACCCAGCCATTTCAGCAGCTCTGGGTCAACTGCTGCGCTCAAAGGTGGCTGGGAAATGTGGCTGCACAGCCCACAGGGTAGGGGAGGCGGGAACTGCCCAGCCCAGGGCACCTGCTGTGAGCTAAGCTCTGGGTGGGAAGATGGGAAGGATGTGCATTGGCCCTGGAGAGCCCTCAGATGGGGTAGGGAGTCAGACGAACAGAAAATTACAGCGCAGGGTAATGCGAGGGGCATGGGGCACGGGGACCCAGAGAAAGTGCAGTTATGACAAGATGGTGAGTGGTTCTCAGCTCAGGCTACAAATTACGCCCTCTGGCCCAGGGGAGCTTTTAAAAGTATTTTGTCCAGGGCCCACTTTGGACCAATTCGTTCAGAATCTCGTGGTGGGACCCATGACAGTATTTATTTTTTTTAATTTTAATTCAAATTAGGTACTTGTTTGAGTTCTCAGAGAAAATCAAAATGAGAAACACCACTCCGCTTTTCTCTCAGCCTTTTTAGAAGACAGGTCAAACTTGTAAGTTAGTCAAGATTCCTACAAAGCCGCGGACCTTTCTGTAAGTGACTGTCCAGAGAACAAACTGAAGAAGCAGCAGCTCAGTGTTTGGCCAAACTTCCTAACACTGCAGGAGCCTGGCCTGCGACACATCCTCGAAGGAACCGGGGCGCTGACGGGTGTGGTTTTCATACACCCCTGTGCACCCCGCTTTGCGCCAGCCATCCTGGCAAATGATTCTCTGGGGGCGATGCCTGATGAGCTGTGCTGCAAGCTCCTCCAGGAGGTCCCTCAGCTGCATGGACAGCCGCCCAGGGGAAGGGGGCGTGCGCTGGGCCAGCGGGCCACAGACCTTCTCAGGGCCTTTACGCTACTGCTCGAATTGCACGTTCCTATCGGGGAAAAAAAAGGTGCATTAAAAGAACCCAAAGGTCTCTCTTATTGGCAACTTTAGATGTAAAGTGTTTTATTTTAAAACTTCTAAAATTTGAAAGCAAGTTGCCCTTAGTTAAATAAGGAAAGTTTTCCAAAACGGAACGGGCTCATTTGGAGCTTGGTTTTTCTGCTTGAAATACAGAAACAGCTTCCTATGACTCCCGGGTGGGAAGGGCTGCTCTGATGACCTGTGATTAAATGGCTGACATCTCAGCTGGTAACGGCCCTTTTTGTTTGCCTTGGTGTAGGGGTTTAAACAATTCTAGAACAGATGCTTCTGCCAGCCTCACACCAACAATTTCACCCAAGTCTCCCGAGAGGCAGAGAACACACAGAGGAAGCCGTCTCCATCCTTCTCGCTCTCGGAGACGTGGGAGATGGGCGTGGGGATGCCTCAGGAGACACCCCCAGGCTGTGTCCCCTCACCAGCAGGCAGGGGGCCTGGGGGGCGGCAGCTGCAGGTGCCGTCTAATTATTTTGATCAGTTCACTCTTGCTGACGTGATCTGGTAGAAGGAACTTGGTTTTATCCAGGACAGGAAGCTGCTTCTCACCCTTGTATCTTTCTGTTATCACTGGAATTTTGGTAGGATGCTCTCTCGGAGAAGTGGGACATCTTCTACTCTTTGTGGGATGCGGAGATGCTTGCAGGTCCCCTGGGGCGGCTGGGCCGGGAAGGGCCAGCTCTGAGGGGCCTGGCTCTGGACACAGAGACTGAGGCCTTTTCAAAAAAAAAAAAACACACACCAAAACAAAACTCCCAGGAGGTTTTGTGTTTCAGCCAAGACTGAAAACAATATTGGGCCAAGAGATCTGGGAATGATTTTTGGGGAAGGTATTTCGCAGAGGACCGGTACTGGAGGAAGAAGGCCAGGTGAAGGGCTGTCTCAGAAGAAGGGAGGTAGCAGCACGGAGTGGGCATGGCGGGACGTGACTGAGAACGCCCACAATTCTGTATGCCTTGGGTAGGTGTGCATGGCCAGAGAGAGGGTGGCCTAAGAGTTGAAAGATTCCGGAAAGTATGAGGAGCTGCTGAGGCATTTTAAGCTAGGGACCACAACATCAGATTTGTGAGTTAGAAGGCCAATCCAGCAGAAGTGTGGAGGGTGGGCTGGAGGGGGAAATTACGATGCAGAGTGAAACAAGTTTGGAAGCTGGCATAATAACCCAAATGGGAGTGGTGAAGGTTTGAACCAAGGTAACAGAGATAGGCACTGAGAGGAGACGTTAGATCCAAGAGTTATTGAAGTGTTTGAATATGCAGGACTTAGACTAAGTCGTGTTGTAGCAACAAACAATCCCACATTGTGGAAGTTTCCAACAACAAAGATTTCTTTCTGGCTCAATTAATGTGTGTTTCAGGACAATTGCATCTCTGCTCCATATTGTCTTTATGCTGGAACCAAGGCTGAAGGTGAAGCCCCATTTTAAATATCTCTAGCCTGGTGGCAGAGACAAAGAGAGATGACAGAATGGAGCAATGGTCTTTAAAGTTTCTGTTTAGAAGTGGCCCACATTTATCTCCACTCATATCCTACTGGCCAAAGAAAGCCACATGGTCAGGCCTGGCATCAATGTGGCAGAAAGTATCATTCCTTCACAGAGACGGGCAGCTAATATCTGGAACAAAGAGACTATCTATTGGGTTGGGAAGAGGAGGGAGTGGGAAGAATCTACATAGACTACCAGCAACGATACCATCTCCCTCTACTTGACTCAAGTCCCTTGAGGGCAAAGACCATTTCTGCTTACATTCATGGTACTCTAAAAACCATAAGCTCTTCTAGCTCTATGGGACAGCTCTGCTTCGGGCTCTCTCTCTCATTTTCCTCCAGGACCAGCAGGCTCACTGATGGATGGTCTTTTCCTGGCAAATGGCAAAACTGCAGGAGGGAAAGCAGAAATAAGTGAGAGTTCCTAGGGTCCAGGCTCTTAGAATGGCGCTCTGTCACTTGTGCCATTGAGCTGAGGGTCAAGGAGTGGGAAAGTATTCTCTCCCCACGGCGAGGCCACAGCAGGATGGTGAAAACTGGGGCCAAACATCTGGACGACACCAAGTGCCATTATCTCTTCCAAGCAAAAGGCCTTTAAATGTAGGAATATGGCTCCATCCATGCCTAGCTTCTCTGGTTCCTTCAATCATTTCTTAGTATACAGGCATCTTGGAGCTCTGGACTAAGAAGCGGGAGTCAGAACATAATCTAGTTCTAAATGGTTTTTGTAACACGTTGTGTGGCCTTCCTTAAACAAGTCTCTTCATCTCTTTAAAATGTAATGTATTAACCTATGAAATGGGATAAAATATGTCCCTTCCAATCTCATAGGGTTACAGCAAGGACTAAGGAAGTCACGGTAGCAGTGTTTATTAAATCATGACTGACCATACATACATTAGATGGTTTTCCAGGGACAGGGTATTTTATCATCCCTCTGGTCAGGATTTGATCCTACACATCCCTGCCCTTCTGGACCCAATATTCAGATGTAACCTGACCTGTGTGCCACCGCCTCTCCTGTTATGAACAGGCTATGCTTAGAAATTCTACTACATTTCCAGAAAATGTGCTGTTGCTGGGAAAGGCAGACATGCCGAAGGAAATGAACTGTCCATGGAGAGGCCAGGCAAAGCCTCTGGAGGAAGAGGGAGTCCAGGGGAACAGGGAAGGAATGTGGTGGCAGTGAGTCACAGGTCTGAGATGAAAATCAAAGGCCAATCTTGAAAGGATGCAGACAGATCCATCATCTTAAAGAGGATGGAAATGGAACACTTTTTGGAGACCATGAGGTGATATCCTTTCAAGCTTTCAGTGTATGACACCATCTATAAATCAAGTAAAAGGAATCATAGTCAGGAAGGATCAGAGTATTTTCAGTGGAAGGTGAGCAAATTGGGGACTCAGGCTGGAAGCAGGAAGGACTAAGACAGCTCCTTTAGGACTGCTTCATTCAAGGTCATGCCTTCCCTGAGGGATGCCACATCTGATGACTAATCAAGGCAAAGGTATAAAGTCCTGAACATTTTGGCCTGATTTGGGGCAACTCTAATGGATAGTACTGGTTTCAAAGCTCTCTGCTGGGATGTCTGAGGTTTGGTTATTTTCTCCTTTTGTCCAATTTTGCTTATTCCCTTTTCTTTCCCAGTATTGATCCATGATAAACGCCTCATACCCCAAACTCCATCTCAGCATCTGCATCTGGAAAACTGAATCTTTCACAGTGGCACAGGAGAGCAGGAGATAAGATGAGGTTTCCAAGCTGGATCACTCACTGCCCAGCTGAAAATGAGGGCCCTGCCAGTGGTGGTGGGCGGTGTGGTAGACAGTGTACTAGTTTCCTTCCTCTGCTGTAACGAATTATGACTTAAAACAATGAAAATATATTGTCCCTCAGTTTCTGTAGAATGCAAGTTGAATACAGGTCTCACTGGGCTAAAGTCATGGTGTGAGCAGGCTGCATTCCTTTCAGAAGACTCTAGGGCTAATCTGTCTCCTGCTCATTCAGGTTTTTGGGAGAATTCAGTTCTTAGAGGCTATGGAACTGAGGTCCCTATTTTATTGCTGGCTGTGAACTAAAGACCATTCCCAGCTTCTAGAGGCTGTCACATTGTTTTGGCTTGTGGCCCCCTTCCTCCATCTTCAAAGCCAGCAACAGTAGACAGAGTCTTTCTCATACTTCAAATCTCTCCTGCCTCTTCTGCTATCATCGCATTTGACTGACTCTTCTGTCTTCCTCTTCAGCTCTTAAGAACTCATGTGATGAGATTGGGCCCGCTTGGATGATACAGGATCTCTTCTCTTCTCAAGGGCCTCAACCTTTAACACAGGTGTTGGAAGTATCAGTGATAGGAAAAGATGCTGTGTGGATCTTGTGGCAAGCTCCAGAGAAAGAATCATAAGTCAGGCGTCTGGACTGCTGGGCAAGGCCAAACCAACTTCAGCAGAGAGTTATTCCCTTTATGAAGACAACTCCTTTTGTGATCCAAGAATGAAACATATCACCATGGGACGCCAAGTTACCATGCAGCCAGAAGTGGGCATCATGAGCTGGGTCTTTCAGACTCACCAAGTTATAGCACTGGACACACCCAGCAGCAATTCATAGTAAGATGGAAGTGGTCTGTTTCTGATGGAGCAGGAGTAGGCTAGATGGCACAAGGAAGGTGAGTGGGTGGGTAGCACAGGAGCCCAGGACACTCTCCTTTGTGTCATCAACACTTTCCCCTCCACCTATGCCTATGGATACATGGGAAGATGACATATGACAAGTTGAAAGACGAGGGAAAAAACCTGATCTTGGTTTCCAGATGGGTTGACTCAGATGTGCCTGTGAACTAGCAATTGATAAACTCATTTAGGGTTGGCCTTCAAAGAAAGTGGTGAGGGAAAATGTCTCCTATAGGCAGAGCTTCAGGTGGTGCATTTGGTCATCCAGTTTATGTGGGAAGAAATGCGGCATGAGGTTAGAATATATAAGATTTATGGCAGCGGCAAATGGCCTAGTCAGGGTCTGGAAGAAAATCAATTGGAAAATCAGGGCAACAGCATCTCAGGGAGAGGCATGGGTATGTGTCTGTGGGAATGGGCTCATAGAGACCTCGTCTTTCACTTGAATGCTCACAGGAGAGGATGCAGCATAGAAGAGATGCCAATTTTCTGTCCACTTGACCTAGGCCTGCTCCTGACATTGACCATCCCAGTGCTGGCAGGGTGGGACACAAAGTGGCCATGGTGGCAGAGATGTGTGCTACACCTGGAGAAGTGGCTCTGAGGTACGAGAAATGACCTGCGTTAGGTATGGAGTCATACCCCTGGAATCTCCTTCCAGAGAGGACTTGATGTTCCGCTGAAGGGAGGAGGCAGGTCAGCGAACAATCCCTGGCCGCCAGCTCCTTCAGGGTCTGCCTCTGCTTCAGAAAGCCGCCCCTTCCAAGGTCATGCCACTCCCGAAGAAGCCCACATTTGTGAGTGGAGTGAGGCAGAGCTATGAAGGTCCCATCGTTTTGGCCTGATGCAGGACAGTGGTCACTCTAGAACTCCCCACTGATTGCCTGAGACTTTGTTGGGCCTGCATCACAGCTGACTTTGACCTCTGCCCAATCTTGCTTTCACAGTTGATGGCTCCTAATGTATACCTTCCATCCCAAACCCTGTTTACTCAGACCTGAACTGCGAGGTAAATAGGCAGCTAGATAGATAGATAGACAGACAGATAGGTAGGCAGGTAGGGAGAAGAACAGGTGGATACATAGAAAGATAGATATAGACTATATGTTCATATAGATGGTAGATAAGATGGATAAGCAAATACATAGATGGCAGACAAATAGAGATAGACATAAACATTCACGTAGACATAGTTATAACCCAGGTAGTGAAAGACAAAAAGAAAAACAATTCTCCAAGACCACAGATTCTCTCCGTGCCTGGGTACTTGCTAGCCAGCCATTCCAAGCCTTCAGCACTTGACTGTAGTCTTGCAGAGCGACCCAGAGCAGGCGGCTTTGGGTCCAAACATGCTAATGAAACGTTTCCTCTGGTCTAGGGAAGTGTGAGTTTTCCTAACTGGGAGCACCGTTAAGGGGCCAGGCAGCTTTCCTTCACCTGGGCACTGCTTTATAAGAGGGCACCACTCGTGGCACCCAGAGGACTTCCAGATCAGCAGGGAAAATGTGCTTAGGCTCCTCTCACGGATGAATATTTTGAGGCTTCTTGTGCAGGGGCTTCAGGGAGCTGCCTTTTACATGTGGGAAACTTCTTGGTGACCACCAGGTCAGGTCCACTGTGAGCATTCCTCTTGGGTGGCCCTTGGTCACCCTTTGCATGAAGAGGCTGCTGCTTTGAGAACAGCAGATGCTCACACTAGTCTCCTTAACCCTGATCATGTCTAAATCTTTTCCCTTCAGAAGTGTCTTCTTTCTAACACAGTGTGTCAGTCATGGTGCAGCTGAGTTACAGGGAAACTAGCATGGTCAGTGAATCCACCAGCCCTGAGTCTGAGCCATAGCCCTGCCACTTACTATGTGACCTTGGTCAGTCGCTTAGCTTCTTTGACCCTCAGTTTCTCTGTTTGTACAATGGGGAAATTAATAGCCCTGACCTTACTAAGTTAGCATTCACTTTACCTATTCAGTTATTGATTACGCAAGGCCCTGTGCTGAGAACTGAGGCTATAATCCTGCCCACACACCTTGGTGCCGAGAAACACATCCCCTTGGTCCACTTCTGACTTTGCAACAGCTCTGGTGGACAGTTCTCAGCTTCAGACTCACCTTATGCTGGTAGCCTGGAAGTGCGGTGTTACTAATTGTGGGGAGGGGTGGGTGGTAACTAATAAGAGGAAAAATGAGTAGGTAAAACCTCCTGTCCCTGACCTCAAGAGAGAGGTGGTTCTGGCAGGCCTTCTGGACACATCTCAGCAGAGCCAGCAGAATCGTGACCCTGTTTGTCACAGCAGCATCCTTGGCAATGCAATCTTCCGTTGGCTTTCAACCATGTTCCGTCTCATTCTCCCTGATCCCGCACTCCTGCTACCTGGGATCATCTCCTAAACAAACAACCCGCACCTTGTCTCAGGCCTTTCTGGGGGAAACCACAGTAAGACAAGCTCCAAGTGGCAGTGATTCATTTTCTTCAAGGAGTTCACGGCCTGGCTGGGGTGCCACCTGAGTGTAGGGGTGAATGCAACATAGTGGGAAGTAGTCACTAATGGTCCTGTAATGGGGGTTTTGGAAAAATAAAGGAGGGGCACCTGACCTTATCTTGGGGCATTATGGGAGACTTACTGGAGGAAATGATATCTCAGGTGACGTGTGAAAATTGGGGAGATATTGGCCAAGGGAAGAATGTGCCTGTGTGTGTAGGGCGATGGCAGAGAACAGAAGGAAGAAAGCATGTCTGTGCAGAGGGTAGAGGGTCCTCCCATGTGTCTGGAGACAGTGTGGCACCAAGGAGGAACTGCAAAAACTTCCATGGGCCTTGGGTGTAGCGTGAGAGGGTACAAATGGCCTCAGGTGGGGTCTGCTGTAGAGGCAGGGAGAAGCTGGGTCATGCCTAGCTTTCTGGGCCATGCAAGGTTGTGAGTATATTTTGAAGGCCATGGGAAACTACTGAAGGGTTATCATCATTCATGTGAGTTCTGTTTTAAAGATGTGAGTTTCAGGTACCTAGCACAGGGCCAGACTTAGAAACAGCCTAACAATACAAACATCCACCTCGAGGGGCTTTTCCCCGTTCCTCTTGACTGTTGCCCCTTCTCCTCCTCCACAATTTTGCCATCACCCTCAATCTATTCTTAGTATCTGTCTGGAAATATCCAGCCTCCTCCAAATACTAAAAGTGAAGAAAAAAAATATCGTCTCACCCAAAGAGATAGAGTCTGCCAGCTGGTTCTTAGCCTTCAAAGGCAGGTAGGGACTGGCAGAGAGAAGGAAAGTCTGTCTCCCAGACAGGTGGGTGACATTTCATGGGGAATAATAACAGGCTTTCTGTCAAGCAGTCCTGATGAGTCCCAACAATGTTTGGGTGTTTATATTTGGGTGAGAATGTATTATAGCCAAGGCTGCACATAAATGAGGTTTCTAGGTGGGGAGATTTCTAGGGTGGGAGGCTCAGGCTTTCTTAACCTGAGTGATGCATGGGAAATTGGGGCTTCCTGGCTGGAGCTTGAAGGTGGCACTGAGAAGAGGTCCTTTGGCTTCCCCAGGCTTCCAAAGGGGCTCATGAAACAAAAAGGCTAATGACCTCTGCTGTGACCCATGTATAGGCCGCCAGCCCTGCACACTGTCTGCTTTGGAATAGGGATGCCATTCCTTATACACTAACTGACAGCAAAGAGATGGCGCATGTGTACTGATGACCCACGATGATCCAAGCACTTTCATCGCCATGACAATATGGTCATGTGACTATCATCATCGCACCGAACAGGGGAGGACATTGAGAAGGAGAGGGGGGTGGAAGGGTGAAGTAATTGGCCAGTCACAGAGCCATGAACCTATGCCCACCTGACACCACCCATGGCTGCCTTCTCAATATCCCTTCCTCTCTTCCCTGCAAAGTTTAAACTAGGACATACCCTGTCATTTCTCCATCTCATCTGCAAAATAAAATCAGACCACTGTGTTATTTTTGGATTTCCTCCCCTCTCTTGCTTGCCCCCACCCCCCACCCTCCATCCCCGATCATTGGACAAGGTAGCAACTTGGCGAGGGAGACTTTGCAGCTGTGTCCATGACTTCCAAATTGCCTAAGATGTCAAAACTAAAATCCTGTGATAATTTGCCGAGGGTTGCATCCTTTGAATTTGTGTTTATAAATCCAAGTTCATTAGACCTTATTTTAAGAGAATGGGAAGGATTGGGATCCCTTGCTGCCTTTATAATAATGTTTACAATTATCAAGTACTCGCATAATGATTGAAATCACATGGTAGTTAAGAGCATGCGCTCTGGAGTCAGAGTATTCGTATTCAAATGCTTGCTGTTCCTCTGGCTAGCTGTGTGATCTTGGGCAAGTTTCCTAACTGCTCTGTGCCTCCATTTTTTTGTGAAATAGGAACAACAGTGGTTTCTGCCTCTTGGGGTTGTTGTGAAGGTGAAATGAAAGTGTGTGTAAAGAAATAAGAACAGAGCCTGGAACAGCATTAAGCACTCAGTATAGATTAGTTTATGATTTTTCATCCTCCTCCTCCTCCTCCTCCTCCTCCTCCTCATCATCATCATCATCATCATCATGACCCTGTCTCTCTACACCCTACACTAAGTTAACTAATTGCAAGGATGCTCCCGCTCCAAGCTGCCCACACCTCTGGGCATATGCTCTTCTTCTCGACTCTTTCACCTGGAATTGCAGTCATCTGCCTAATTGCTCCTTTTCTGAAAAGTGTGTTCCTGGAAGGCAGGGCATTGTTCAAACTGAGGTTCTTATCCTGGTCCATGGAATTCAGGCTTTTGTAAACCTGGGTGGGAAAAATCACATCTTTCTTGTCACTAACTTCTAAACGGACTGACTTGGAGCGCTTCTCCAAGCACTCACTGCTGGGTCCCACTAGGATGAACAGCCATCCCAGGTTCAATGCTAAAGCTAGGAGCATGCTGTGTGGCGCTAGGCCAAATCCCAGAGTCTCTGATTCAGTTAGCCTGCAGCAGGGTTGGAGAATTTGTGTTTCAAATGGTTCCCAGATGATGCTGATGATACTGGTGTGGCAGGGCCACACTCCTGAGGACCAGCACTCTGCCCAAAATGTCACACTCACAATTACAGTAGAGCAACGAACTACAGTATTGTTAGCAGGCTCATGACTCAGCCACCAACAGAAATTGTAGGTATTTTCCTGTCATGTCACAGTATCTCAAAATGTAATTTACACTGACTGCCTTAGAAGTCACTATTGTTATGAGACAGCAGTTCATTCTTGTCATTCAATGTGTTAATAAGGATGCCCATGTATTATTATGCTGCAACTTTCATTTTTAATGTTTCAATAATTACATCTTAATGTATCTGGTTTCCTTTGTAACCTTATATTTTATTCTTTTAGATTCCATAGGTTTCCATAGGTTGCCTGAGGATTTCATGCATTTAAAACATTAAGAATCCCTTTTCTGTGGCATCTCCATGAGCCCACAGCAAGTACAGGGTCCAACGTGAGGTAGGAACTCAATAAAAGTTGAGTGAATGAGGAGCCCTCTGGAGTGCTTTAATGTCTTATTAATCCACGAAATATTTATGGACCTTCTCAGTGCTAGGCATCCATTGATGAACAAGCAGATCACCCCCTACTCCCCAAGGGGTCACCAGCCCACCGGATTTCTACATCCAAGTAACCAGGCGGGACAAAGCCCAGAGGCCACATAGTCCCAAGCCCTCACTCAAAGCTTCTCTAATTTCAACATTTAGCCCATATGCGAGTAAGACTTGCCTGGCCTCTGGGCCTATCTGCTCTTCTCCTTTCCCCTTTCCAGAGTTTCTGGTGGTTGCAAACGTCAAACCACCTCTCACCTCCATGCTCTGCTTAGGCAGTGCCCTCTGCCAGGAGTGCCCTCCCCACTGTCTCGCCCTATTTTGCTTGGCTGACCCTCTTCATCTTTCAAGACTCAATGCAAGATAACCCTTCTTTCTTAAGACTTTCCTTTTTCTGACACTTCCTCCCACCCCAGTGGAACTGAGCCCTTCCAGACCTCATCCTTCCTCCTAACACAGCCTGGCTATACTTTATGTACAAATTGCCCTCCTGTCTGTTCTTCCACATGGTGCAGAGCTCCTCACCAGCCCGCGAGTCTGTGTGGACCACAGGGTCGCACCTGAAACCCCTGGGAGCTTGTCAAATGAGACCCTAATAATTAGCGGACTGATCTTTCTCATGCCTTGCCCCAAAGCAGGGCCTCAGTTTGAGAGATCAAGCATTCTTAACACCCACTTGGCCATGCGCTTCGGCTAATTTGGACTCTCTGGTCACCTCCTTCTTCCCCCTTCAGAACGTCCTTCTGAAGCCGGTTGTCAGGGCACTGGGTGATCCGCTGCTCCTCCATGCCTGTGCAGAGGGCCAGCAAGCCCGCCTCTTCTTCCTCTCACAGGCCCCAGCCTCCTTCTTGACTTTGTGCTAGTTTCATAGCTGAAATGCCATCCCCTCTCTTCTCTGCCAAGTCAGTGCCAAAGAATTCCATCTCATTTCTCCTGGGATGCGTTTGCAGAGTGCTCTGCCCTTAGTAAATCTGAGCAGGAAGGGATCAAACGTCATTTAGAGAGTCCAACTCCTGATTCGATTCCTGCATCCTCACAGTGGAGGGTTGTTTAGCCTCTGCTGGAAGCGCTGCAGTAATGCAGAGCTCTCCCCCTCCTGAGGCAGCCCTTCCTGATGCCCATCCCATTTTTGAACCACTCTGACATTGGACAATTCCTCTTTACATAGATCTATAGTAACTTCCTATGATGTCCACTGATGTTTGACCTACCATCCAAGGCCACTCAGAAACTGTCTAACCTGCCTTCTGTGGATGATTCTTTGGCTATTCAAAGGCAACCATTCCCTCTCCAGTGTAGGCAAAGTAAGAGGGGTTCTGGACTCAATATACCCAGGGTATACTGCCCCTCGGAGAGTTAGCTGCCCTTGGGAGAGTTACTGAAACTTTCTAACCTCAGTGTCTTCATGCATTCACTGGGTATTATAGTGGTTTCTGTTCACAGTAGCACAGTACCTGGTATGCAAATACTCACAGAATGAGTAATACTTTTGTCACTTGTTCTTCATAGACATGGTTTCCAGACCTCTCATTTTTTTGTTTATGCTCTTATTCTTGACATCTTTCACTTGGATTGTCTCAGGAGCTCCTTAAGCAGTGCCTCCATATTCAGTCTCTCCCCGTTCAGATCCATCCATAATACTGCTGTCGGAGAGATCTTTCTAGAACTCAATGCTGATTATGTCACGTTTTTTCTTTCAGAGTCTCTCTATTGGCTGCAGGCTTAAGTCCAATCTCTGATATGTCTTCCTGACTCACCTCTGTCGGCAGCCCCATTTCCCAGCTTTTGCCTCACTGAGAACAGACCAGACTTTCAAAGGGTTGGCAGCAAGCAACAGAAAGCAACAGCTTGAACTGGCTTAAACCAAAAATTGAGATGGGCTCCAGTTGGCCGATTTAGTCGCTTGATGGTGGCTTCAGTGATATAGGTCGCTACCCTCTCTGCCTGGATGTCGCTCATGCCACTTTCCCCCTCACCTTTGCAGGAAGATGGCTGAGTGATTTCAGGTGTCTCATCCTGATAAGATCATGTTTGGAGGAAGAAGATAAGTTGTCTGTTACTATGGCTTTCTCCTATGAAAGAGGAAAGCTTTCCCCAGACACCTTCCCAACAGACTCCTTCATTTCTCATTTCAGAATTGGGTCACATGCTCCCTGAACCAATGGCCGGTTAGGAGGATGGAGAAATCCACTTGGCTCACACCAGTTTTATTGAGGGTTAGTCAGCTGACCATAGCATCAGCATTGCACCTGGGAGCTGATTGGATATTCAGATTCTCAGGCCTCAGCCCAGTCCTGTGGAATCAGAATCTCTGATAATCAGCCCCTGACATCTGCATGGTTCTTAGCTAAAGTGGTGATTCTGCTGCTTGTTTGAGAAGCACCTGCTTAGACTGACTTTTTGAGATGAAAGGTATGTTGGGGAGTCAGCTATAGTGACTCTTAATTGCTTTACCTTGCACCACTCTCCCTCAGTATCAAGCTACATGCAGCATCCAGAACCTGCCATAGTATTCCACGCCTTCCTGATTATTCATTTTCTAGTATTGCTGTAGCAGATGACCACAAACTGGATGAATTAAACACAGAAATTGGTTTTCTCACAGTTTTGGAGGTCAGAAGTCAGAAATCAAGGTGTCATCCCAGCCAAGCTCTCTCTGAGGTCTCTCGGGTAAGAGTCCCCTTTCTTCCCCCAGCTTCTGCTGGTTGGTGGCTGGCCACCCTTGGTGCTCCTTGGCTTGTAGAAGCATCACTCCAATCTCTGTTGTTCCATGGCCTCCTCCCTCCTCCCTCTGTCTGTGTCTGTGTCTGTGTCTTTATTTTCTATTCTGATAAGGATACTATCCATTTGATTAGGGCCAACCTTAATCCAGCATGACCTCATTTTAACAGAACTAACTCCGTCTGCAACAAACTTGTTTCCAAATAACGTCACACTATGAGACTCCAAGTTGACATGAATTTTGGGGGAACATTATTTATTCAAATAGGATTCTGATCTTACCTGAGTTGTGTCTCCTCCATAATGCTGTGTCTCTCCTTGACCATTGGTGAGATCCCCATGAGGGCATTCATCATTCCTTGCTATTCCTTTATGGCCCTGTTTCTTCCTCCACTAGTTTGCTCTGGGGAACATGTCTTTCTTAACTTTGTAGACTGAACAGCAAGTAAATGCTCTAAACATGTTTGTGGAATGAACAAGCTAGGTCAAGCCCTTGTTTTGAGGCCTGGGGAAGCAAATGGATGAGTTCTTTTCCATAACTTCCCCCATTTCTTATGAAGACTCTTCTGCTCATTGCATATCGCTGCGGGGAGACCATAGACTTGAGAATCAGACCAACCCAAGTTTGAGTCCTGACTTTGCCCTTCCTAGCTCTGTAGTGTTGCCTAATTAACTTAGCTCTTCTGAGCCTCAGTTCCTTCTGCTATAAATGGAGCCATGAAGCCTGTGCCTCTTAGCGTGATAAGGTGGTGATGAAAGCCCAGGCATCTGGGTGCCATCAGTCCACAGTGCTATCAGTCCCTGCCCGGTGCAGCCCCCTGCATGGCTGATGCTTGCCTCCCATTTAGCCGTCTTGATCTGAGCGCAGGTTTTTGTTATTAGATGCTGAGAAAGTACTATGTCACGTTTGCATTTCACAGTCCTCTCAGTGGTAGCAAGCATCTGCCTCTACTTTGAAAGGTGAGCAGCACCTGAAAGAACTTGCTAGTCATGCCCAGGGCTAATATTTGGCCAACTTTTGTTCTGACTCCTGCTTCTGGGCTGCGGTGCCTCCTAATTGTACCAGACTTCAGATGGTATGTGCTCATGTTTTACATTGAACACATTTTTACAGTAAGGGGTTCTGGGTCCACACTTGTAAGCCAGGTAGACAGAGAGGCTAGGCCAGTGACCCTTGTAGCATTCTGGAGGTGGGGATTCATTTGATCTTTTTATAGATGAGAAAAGTGAGGCTTTGACAATTAAGGTTCAGTAGCTTTAGCACTGAGCGGGCTGACCGCCAGCTTCTGGGCTAGTTTATCATTCATTCACTCCCCTTTCAGAGTTTCTGTAAAACCATCCAGGAGATTTCCTTCTTTTCTCCTGACATGCCCATGTTGGACTAAAAGGGAGCTAGGAGAAGAAAGAAACGAGGTAGATGACATTTTTTAGAGCAAGATGGTTTTCAAAAAAAGAGTTTTTCTCCATTTGCGGTGAAATAGCAAGTTATAGGGTGTGGGGGAAATGACTGGAGAAGGGCAAAGACACCTCTAGCTTTCCTCTCTGTGTTAAGATTATCTTCCTGACTCTTTCCTTTCCAGATGTCTGTGCACCGGCAGAAAATGATCTATTACGAAAACAACACATAAAGGGAGGGAAAAAAAAACTTTTAGCTTTAAGCTGGAGTTATGAAATGCTCCCCACTCAGCTGCAGAAAAGTGGGGGCTCTCTCTGGATATATAGCAGAGGCCACTCAATCTTAGGAAACTGGGGACTTAGCCAGATCACTCCTTCTTTCATATGGAAATTTTGGGGCTGTCATAGAATATTGGCAAATTCATTAATTTATAACATACAGATGTATTAGCCACCTTGCTGATCGTCCTGAAGGAATGCAGCTTTGCCAACTTCTTGATTTTAGCTTAATGAGACCCATTTCAGATATATGACCTCCAGAATTAAAAAAAAAAGAAAAATTTATGCTGTTTTAAGCAGCATGCTTGTGGTAATTTGTTACAGCAGCCATAGAAAACATATACATTGGGTAGCATGATGGCTCCTCTCATTCTGAAGTGTCTGGTGTAGATGACATTGCCAGCCTCATCCATATCCCTTTGTATTTACTGTATCCCTTTGGTCTTTCCATGTGCTTCTGCCAGTGGCCACTGCCAGGGCCTCTTGTTGCTGTGACAAGTTGGGCTTCTCACTTTGTCTCTCTGAACCAAGATATTCACACCAAGTTCTCCTGCCGCAGTGGGTTGTGGGGCTGGACCTGGTTTTGGGAGGTCTGGAGGTGGAGGGGAATTGTCCAGTGAACCTCTGGTGGATGAAGCAAGTCCCTTTTAGGAGGCAGCACTGGAACAAACCATGTCCCAGGGACGGAGTTCTTGGCATGGACGTGAGACCATTTGTGCTAAGAAGATAGTCCAGAAGATAAGCGGCCAGAGTGAAGGACATCAGAGTCTGGGAAGAAACCCAGCCATCCTCTCTGCCCCTCATGCTGCCTCCAACATACCTGGGACAGGTGCAGCAGCAAGGTTGCAGGACCTCAGCCCAGCCGGCTGTCCAGCGGGGAGAATAAGCAAGCCTGAAGGCTCACAGAGCGAATGGGGAGCAGGTCAGAGAGATTCCTGGGGGTTGGGATGGGGAGGGGAGCAGTCAGAGAATTGCCTGACAGATGTGCTGGAGGAGGGCAAAGTACAAATTATACAAATGGGTGCACAAATCAATCTGCAATTACAAATAATGAGATGGTCTACAAATGACCAGTATGGGGAACCTCATGGAGGAAGTTAAATTTGAGCAACACCATGAAGGAGAAGGAACAATCCAGGCAAACAAGGGGAAGAGTGGCTTAGTAGAGGGAACCACACAAATGGAAGAGCAGCAGCTGCCATCTTTCCAGTTGTGAAGGTTAAGTTCATGTGTCATCTTGGCTAAGTTATGATGTCCAGTGCTTTGGTCAAACAAGCACTGGCCTGAATGTTACTGTGAGGGTAGTTTGTAGATGGATTTACATCTAGAATCAGCTGATTGCATCCACAATCAATAAAGCAGATTGCCCTCCATCAATGTGGAGAGTCTCCTCCAATCAGTTGGAGGTCTTAAAAGCCAGAATTGAGGATCTCAGAAGTCAGAAAGAAGAATTTCTGCCTCAACTTCATTCAGCCAGCTTCCACTGGGGGAGTTTGGACTCAACCTCAGTGTCATGGTCAGGCTCATCAACTTGGCCAAGTGGTGGTACCTGTCTGTCTGGTTGGACAAGTGCTGGCCTAACTTTTGCTATGAGGACATTTCATAGAATTTGTAGGAGGCAAAGGACACCTGGCTATTATAGGTCACAGAGCTAACAGGCAGTGGATCCAAACTTCATCCTTGGTTGTGTGTGACCCCAAAGGCTGGCTCATCTCACCCTTCCTGGCACCTCCTCTAGAAAGTGTAATGAGGACAGAACACAGTTGTAAGGGTTTGGCACCTCCTGTCTAATAAGCTGAGGCTCATTAGCAGCTTCTCCATCATGGGCATCATGAGACACATCCTATCTTTGTCTCCCCAAGGGCTCCAGGCTTCTTACCCATAGCCTACTGTCTTGTTACTATCTTCTCTACCTCTATTGTTGTTTCCTCTTTGGGGGTCAGGGGTCGGGAAGGATTGTCAGAGGTGGGGGGTGTTAAAGATTATCACAGAGACACAGAGACCCACTGTCTGCCCCTTTAAGTATTTTTTCTCACCAGCCCCTCAAACAGCCTGGACAGGAGGTTATTACTTTCCTCTGAGCACTGAATGTGTCTTTATGCACTGCTTTCCCTGCACATAAGCCTAGCCCTCCACCAACTAAAAACACAGTAGAAACATGGCTGTCCTCAGTTTACATGAATTTGGTTCAGCCACTTCATTCAAAGGGCATTTGCCTCTGTTCTAACTGAAAATGCCCGCATAAGGAACTGATCTGGTGCAGATGGGGGTAGAATATTGCAACAAAAGGTATGACTGCAGTAAATCCCTTGCATGATGGGGTGGAGAGAGGGACACAGCTATTCCCAGAGAGGAGGGGCCAGGCAGAAATAACGATGGGGGTCCTTCACACCCATTACATGAGGGAGGAAATGGAGGTTCAGACAGTCAAGTTTATTATGTCACTCATGTGTACATAAGTAGGGTGGAGTTGAGCTGACCGCTGACTCCCTAGCAGGTTTTCTTTGTACTGCACCAGTATTTCTCACGGTGGGACACATTCTGAAAGTGGTATCTGAGTTGACGTGAAGTGCTACACAAATGGAAAAATTTAATGCAGATTAGAAAAATTATAACCAATACATAAATGCTGGAATGTAGATGGAATTTATTTTATAAAAAGTTGTCAAAGGTAGTAAAGAAAGCCAGTTAAAGTGTATATATAATATAATATATTTTATAAAGTGCATATTATATATATATAAAGTAAATAAGAGGGTAGGAGGAATAGTACTTAGGTATGACAAAACTGTGAAGACAGTTTGCAGAGGACTAAAGTTGGGTAAACGCTGGTCCATACCATACTTATATTTCTGAAATATCAAGGGGGATGTGATCATTTTGCCACTGAGTCATTTTTCCCCCGAGGTCTAAGGAGCTTATCAAATTATTCTTTAGCCAGTTATCATTTCTATGTGTGTTTCTGAAGAAAAGCAGCAGTCGTCCATTGAGCAGCTGCTCTCTGGGCATGGCCCTGAGCCTGGCAGGATAGACGTTTATGATGGCTCCATTCTTTGCAGGAAGGATTGGGCCTGTGTCCTCGGCTGGTGGCACAGATGCATCCTTTTAGTTCTGCAAATAAATGTGGCGTGAGATTCCTGAGACTTCTCAAAAAGCTTCTTCTAGGAACTTCTAGTTCCTCTAGAGGTCTTAGGCATCAGCCCTGGGTGGCTGCGTTGACCTGTGAGGCCAGGTCTGGACTCTGCTGAGTTCCAGGAGGGGGGAGAATGGACAGCCAGCATGGCCAGAAGGCGCTGCTGGTGGAAACCCACATCTTGTTAGGCGTGCTGGCTGTGCCAGGCCTCCGTGGGAGACGCGTGGGGATCGTGGGGCAGGGAGTGAAACACGACAGGTCCTGACAGGCTACGTGGCTGGGTCGTGAGTGGTTTCCACGCCAACACTCTGGCCGTGGACAAACCTCCCTTAATATCCAGACACTTGCCCAGCCCATCCTGTTCTATCTCAGCGTCAGGAGCCCCTGCGTCCTGGGGTCCTTACCTGCCAGGAGTCACTGCCTGGACCGCCCCGTTTCCACCCAGCATGTTTCTTTACATTTTCATTTCTGGTTGGGATGGAGCTTTAGGCTGTTCACCTCTGGGAGGGCCTCTGGGCTCCTTGTGTAAACTCACCACATCCACTCCAGAGCCCTCCAGACTTAAGTGTTTAAAGGAGGCTCTGGCCCAATGTGTTGAAATCCATTCACTGAAAGCCAACTTGATAGTAGATCAATTTGCTGAAGACCCATTTTAGTAAATTATCAAATTTCCTCATTAACCAAACACTGGTTTTAACAATCTGTCGGTTTACAGCAGGTCGTGGCCTGGGGGTGTTTCGACAGCTTGTTTCTTGGGAGGCTTGGCTGACGGGTTTCCATTTTGTCTCAGAGCAGTGCTCGTTTCAAGAAATGTTTAATTAGTCCAAAGTCAAGAGTTAGGAGGCTGTTGGGTCTTCTTATGGGCATATTTAATATATTAGCCCTTTCAAAGTTCAGCTTTGGCTTCTAAGTAAATCTTTACCCATTTGATAGGTTACAAGTAAAAGAAAACCCTAAGGCAAATAAGTCTCACTAAACCCAAACTATGAAATGAAAACTACATTCTCTACAGTTTTCTAAATTAAGCATGATCCTCGTTATTTTAATCACTATATGAGAGTTATATTTGTAATCATAAAACTGGGTGAAGATTGGTCAATGCTGAATTTTGGTTTTAAATAAGAATATCACTTGAATTAGGGCCATCTGTTTTGTAAAGCATGTTTTGTAACGTATACACACTTGGCCGCGGGAAAACAATAGAACAGAGTTGTTTGTTTTCTGTGTTCTTAACAAGTCCATACTTCCCAACACATCTTGGAATACTGATTCCTAGGGCAGGGTGAACCCATTTGCTGAGAATGGATAAAGCAAATGCACCAATATCTCCCCCTTTTTGGTCCATGGCAGGCATTGCTGATCAGCCACAAAGCTCTGTCTGCAAGCCCAGAGCACCTTGAAAACTTTCTCAAGCTGTTGTTCCAGAAAGTGTAGACCAAATGGTAAGCTTCAGCATAAGATAAAATCTACTTGCCATCTTAGTTCTGGTTCTGGCTGGATTACAATCTTTCATTGACTAGGCTGTATTTGCTGACATTTTTCTCCAGTGTTCCACATTCCATTTTTCACTCTGCTGTGGTGGTGGCTTTCTTGCTTCAGAATATGTATGCCTAATGCAGGAGGTATCCATCATCTGTCAGTCTTCACACATCCTTCCTGCTTTACGCACAGAGAGACGACAGCTCCAGCTCCCCGTCTTCCTAACTCACTCCTGAAAATGCAAGCCCAGCCCACCCCACCAGCCCAGTGTAAGTGCAGCCTCACTCAGGAAGCTCACCTCCATTTATCTTATGGCACAGATTACGTTACCACCACATCTTAGCAACACCCAACACCGAAGTCATAGGACACTTCTCAGAGGTTTCCTTGGCCACAGCCCACGCTTGGATTCCATTGTGCTCTAGGTTCTGGACCTTTGGTCTTTCCATTTACTTTCCATTACTGAGAAGCTGAAGCTGCAGGATTTCCTGAGCCCAGGTCCAAAGAGTCTCTTTGGGGGTAAACAATCTTAGGAGATGGGAATTTATTTGCCTCTTCCTTAGGAAATGCCTGCCTGCCCTGGGTGGTCTGTCCTTCTGAAAAGATGAAATTCTCCAAACTACATTCAAGGTTATTTCTAAGATCCCATCACTTTATATGTATCTTTGTTTTGCTCTTTTTTGTACCATATTTTAACTAAAAGCATGTGTTTCCTGTCCCCATGATCTCATCTAGACAAGGCAGGGATAGGATTTTTTTAAACTAATTTTTATTCATAAACACTATATGCCTACCAAGCAAAACCTTCCCCTCCTGTGTTCCTCTCTTTTGTTCCCCTCTATCTCAAGGGTCAGCCACAGTGTCTGGTAGGTCATGGGCGTCACAGTGCCCAGGAAAGAGCTCAGGCTGCATCATAAAATAGGGCCAGGGCCAAAAGTCCAGTATTGACACTTAATGATGGGTCACCTACTGTGGAGGTGGTTGTGAATCACCCAGGTCTTTTCTAATCATTTCAATAGGTTAAATGGCTTTACGGAATTAAAGGAAATCAAACATTTTATAATGAAAATAGCAGCTGTCCCCTGCTCTCCTGTTCCCTGTTCTGCTTCATAGGAGCAACCACTTTTAACATTTTGCACTATTTCTTTTGGTCTTTATCTCCATATCTCTAAACACTATGTTTGTATTGTTCTTTTTGCTTTGAATATATAGCTACTATTGACTTATTATTGGTTAGGATATAATTCCTTTATTATAACACCACATACCTCCCAACAAATTTACTTACATACTTACATTTTTAACAGGGTTTTGGTATTATGACTAATTCATGTTTGCTGCAGAGCCGGGTGGTACACTGTGATTTTATTTCCTTTCTTGTATAGACTTTGTCTCTTGTTTCATTTTTCCTAAAATATATGGTTATCATTCTTTTCCTGTTATTGAAATATCTTCCTTGGATTTTTTCCAATTTTTTTCCAAAAGGCTACAGTTAAACATGTTTTTTCCTAAGCCTTTTCATTGAAGTCACTGTCCTCCTTCCCAGGCTGACTCAATTTCCCTCTGGGCTGCAGGGCTGCATGGCCACACCCTGGCTGTCCCAATCTCTCTTGCACAGGAACCTCTGCTTTCTGATTCCCCACATCCCGTCTTCTTGGATTATACCCTTTTCCTTTGCTAGAACACATCCTTCTCTACTTGCTAAAATGCAGGCAGAGGCCAAAAATGGTTTAGCGAAGGTGCTGAGCGCATGCTCCCTGGTCTCCTAGCATCCGGTATTCATGTCAAGACACCACCACAATTCTGATTATTATCCCTTTATAGCAGACCAGTTTTTTAACTTTCCAGAAACTTTTGTTATTTTAAAAATGTATTATTGTGGCAGAGTAGGGAGCTCCAGGCCCATCTCTTTCTCCAAAGCAGCAGTAACTGGGCAGGAACTTTCTGAAACAATGGCTCTGGGGCTCCAGAGGCCAAAAGAATACTGAACAGCACCCAGGAGAGAGCAAGAGAAGAGGCTGAGAAGCAATGGTGAAGCCCTGTGTGAAGCTCTCTCCAGCAGCAGCTACTGCACCCATTCTCCGCTCTCCAGGTGGACTGCCCGAGGATCCCAGCTCTGGCTAGTTGTTGCTGTCAAAAAGGGTCACAGAAATCCTCTTTCCTAAAACCACGGTGGGGGCATGGCTGAGCACTGATCTTGGCTTTTTATTGGCAAATCTAGATCTCTGAGTCCCAGCTCTGAGCTACTGTTTCAATCCATGAGGACAAAGGTGGCAGCAGCCACTGAGCCAACCATGGCTCTGACCGGGGCGGAGGCAGTGGAGGGTTAAAGACACAGTGTCTCCTTAGGGCTGCAGAGAACATTGCTGATGGGCATGTCAGGAAAGGACTGCTTTGGGACACCATCAGCACTTCTGCGTCTTTCTTGATCTTCTTCCACGGCACTTTGGAGACAGTCTGTACCACCATCGTGGGTCCCTGGCCCTGTTTTGGCTGGAAAACCCTGACTGGGGAAAGTCCTCTCTGAGGTGATCCTCTGGGGTGGAAAAATACCACGGAGGCAAAACCAAACCAAACATAACAAATCAAGATTCCTGGAGAAGGAGCAAGAAAGGAAGCTTTCTCCTAGAGGTGAAACAATTGCCAGGTGATGGAGGCAAATTGAGATATGCCAGCAAGCCACTACCAGAATCCAGCAAGCCACTACCAGAATGCTGCGGGCTTCAGGGAAAGCATGATCCCACCGACACTTTGACTGTGGACTTTTGGTTTCCAAAACCAAAAGAAAATAAATTCCTGCGGTTTAAGGCAACCAGTCTGTGGTATCTGCTACAGCAGCTCAGGAAACCTGAGATAACTACATTAATAAGCTAAAGATGAAAAATCACGTGATCATATCAATCGATGCAGAAAGAGTATTTGACAAAATTCAACACCTATTCGTGATTAAAAACTCTCCAAAAATAGTAAAGGAATTCCTCAATTTGATAGAGCATCTATTAAAAGACTAAGTTACCATTATAAATAATGGTGAAAGATTGAATGGTTTCTCCTCAAAGGTGAGGAAAAGTCAAAGATGTCTACTCTCTTCACTCCTATTTACCTTTCCAGCCAGGGCAATAAGGCAAGACAAGGAAATAAAAAGCATATAAATTAGAAAGGCAGAAATAAAACTGTCCCTGTTCGCAAATGACATGATTGTCTATACTACATATAGCAAGACTCAGATGACGAGCTGAAAAAAATCTGGTCATGTAAAGACAGGTTATTCTAAAGGTCTAGAATAAAGTTGAACTGAGTGTCAAAGAAGAGCCTCAACACAAAGACAACAATAAAAGCAGGAGAGGAAAACTCACCTTCAGAGTAAACTCATAAGATAATCAGATGCCTAGATATCGGCAAAAAGGTTACAAGACATGCTAAGTAAAAAGAAAATATGGCCCAGTCAAAGGAACAAATTAAAACTTCAGAGGACACACAGAATTTGGAACAACTAAATAAAGATGTTAAAAAAAACTCTCCTAAATCAATTCAAAGAGATGAAGAAAAATATGGCTATCTCATATGGCATTATGAGAGTGAAAGGCAAAATAGAAGAGATTAAAAATACACTAGAGGAATACAATTGCAGATTTGAGTGAGCAGAAAGAAGAATCAGTGAACTTGAAGATAGGACAATTGAAATCTGATAGACAGAAGCACATTTAGAGAAAAGAATGGAAAAAAAATTAAGCAGCGTCCTGGGGATTTGAATGACAGCAAGGAGTACACAAATATATGTGTCATGGGTATCCCAAAGTGAGAAGAGAAGGGAAAGGGGGCAGAAAGAATATCTGAGGAAGTAACAGCTGAAAATTTCTCAACTCCTATGAAAGACATAATTACACATGTCCAAGAAGCACAACATACTCCAAACAGAATAAATCCTAAAAGACCTACTCTGAGACATATATTAATCAGAATGTCAAACGCCAAAGATAAAGAGGGAATCCTGAAAGAAGAAAGAGAAAAGCAATTCATCACATACAAGGGAATAGCAATAAGACTAGGAGCTGATTTCTCATCAGAAACTGTGGGGGTGAAAAGTCAGTGATATATGGTGTATGACATATGATATATTTCAGGTGCTGAAAGAGAAGAACAGTCAGCCAAGAATTCTTTATTTGGCAATATTGTCTCCTTCAAAAGTGAGTGTGAATGTCAGAGACCTGGGTTTGATTCCTAGTGCCTGCCCATGCAAGAAAAAAAAAAAAGAGTGTGAGTTTAAAATAGTCACAGATAAACAGAAAATGAGAGAGTTCAGTAACAAAAGATCTACCCCACAGAAATACTAAAGGGAGTTCTGTAAGCTGAAATGAAAAAACAGGAGAGAAAGAGTCTTGGAGTAGAATATAGAAATGAAGATTATTTGAAAGGGTAACTAAAAGGGTAAAATGAGACACATAAAAGGCATGCGATATGTAAAATCCAAAGGGCAAACTGATTGAAGTAAATACTCTTTTTACAGTAATAACATTGAATGTTAGTGGATTGAACTCCCAAAGAAGGACACAGATTGGCAGGATGGATAAAGAAGTATGACTCAACTATATGCTGTCTACAAGAGATTCACCTTAAACCTAAATGCACAACTAGGTTGAAAATGAAAGGATGGAAAAAGTTATTTCACGCAAACAGTAATCAAAAAAGACCTGGGGTAGTTATACTAACATCCCTACAACATAGACTTTAGATGAAAAACTGTTATAAGAGACAAAAAGACACCAAATATTAATAAAAGGGGCAATCCATCAAGAAGAAATAACAATAATAAGTATTTATGCACCTAACCCTGGTGCTCCAAAATACATGAGGCAAACAGTGGGAAGTCTGATAGACATCTCTACAATAATAGCTAGAGACTTCAGTACACCACTCTCATTAATAGATTGAGCATCTACACTGAGATCAATAGGAAACCGAATTTGAATGATATGATAAATGAACTAGATCTAACAGACATACAGAACACTGCACCCCAAAAGAGCAGGATATAATATTCTTTTCAAGTGCATATGGATCATTCTCCAGGATAGACCACATATTGGTTCACAGCACAAGTCTTAGTAAATTTAAAAACATTGATATTATACAAAGCATCTTCTCTGACCTTAATGGAATGAAGCTGGAAATCAGTAACAGGTGCAGAACTGGAGTACACACGTGTATGGAAGTTAAATAATAACACTCTTGAACAATCAGTGGGTCAGAGAAGAAACTGCAAGAGAAATCTGTGTCTCTAGATGAATGAAAATAAAAACACAACATATCAAAACTTATGGGATGCAGTGAAGGTAGGGCTGAGAGGGCAATGTATAGCCCTAAATGCCTACCTTAAAAATGAGGAAAGATCCAAAATCAAAGACCTGACTTCACACCTGGAGGAATTAGGAAGAGAGCCGCAAACTCATCACAAAGCAAGCAGAAAGAGGGAAAATAAATAAAGATTAGAGCAGAAATCAGTGAAATTAAGAATACAAAGCACACACACACACACACACAACAGAGAGAATTAGCAAAACCCAAAGTTGTTTCTATGAAATCAATAAAATCAACAAACCCTAGCTAGACTGACAAAAAAAAAGAGAGAGAGAGAGAGAGAGAAGATGCAAATAAATAAAATAAAAATAAAAAATGAGTGGAGGGGGCATTACTATTGACCACACAGAAATAAAAAAGATAGTATGATCACTGTTATGCCAAAAAATTAGACTACTTAAATGACATGGACAAATTCCCAGAAGCACATGAATAACCAACAGAATAACAGCCAGTTTTTTTGACTCCAGAAGAGATAACTTCAACAGACAAATTACAATAAAGAGGTATAGTCAGTCATCAATAACCTCTCAGTAAAAAGAGCCCAGGGCCAAATGACTTCACAGTGAAGTCTACCAATCATTCCAAGAACAATTAATACCAATCCTACTCAAACCCTTCCAAAAAAGTGAAGATGAGGAAATATTACCTTACTCATTCTAACAGGCTGAAATCACCCTAATACCAAAGCCAGGTAAAGATACTACAAGAAAAGAAAATTATACACTAATTTCTCTTATGAGTGTACATGCAAAAATCCTCAAAAAAGTTCTTACAAATCAAATCCAGAAGCACATAAAAACAATTATGATCAAATGATGTTTTAATCCCAGGTTTGCAAGGGTAATTCAACACAAGAAAATCAATTAATGTAAATACCACATTAACAAATCAAAGGGGAAAACCACATGTTCTAGTTTGCTAGCTGCTGGAATGCAACACACCAGAGATGGGTTGGCTTTTAATAAAAGGGGATTTATTTCGTTAGTTCTTCAGAGGAAAGGCAGCTAACTTTACACTGAGGTTCTTTCTTACGTGGAAGGCACAGGGTGATCTCTGCTGGCCTTCTCTCCAGGCCTCTGGGTTCCAACAACTTTCCCTGGGGTGATTTTTCTGCATCTCTAAAGGCCTGGGCTGAGCTGCGAGTGCTGAGATGAGGTATGCTGAGCTGCTTGGTCTGTGCTATGTTGAGCTCTCTCATTTAAGCACCAGCCAATTAAATCAAACATCATTCATTGCAGCAGACACGCCTCCTAGCCGACTGCAGATGTAATCAGCAACAGATGAGGTTCATGTACCATTGGCTCATGTCCACAGCAACAGAACTAGGCACCTTCACCTGGCCAAGTTGACACTCAACCCTAACTAGCACACCACATAATTATCTTAATAGATGTAGAAAAGGCATTTGACAAAATCCAGCATCCTTTCTTGATAAAAACACTTAAATAATAGGAATGGAAGGAAACTTCCTCAACATGTTAGAGGGCATATATGAAAAAGTCATAGCTACCATGGAGCTCTCTATTGAAAGAGTACGGGACAAGACAAGGATGCCCACTGTCACCACTGTTATTCAACAATCTACTGGAAGTTCTATCCAGAGCAGCTGGGCAGGAAAAAAACAAAGGCATCCAAAGTGGAAAGGAAGAAGTAAAACTTTCACTATTTGCAGATGACACAATCCTATATACAGAAAGTCCTGAAAAATCTACAACAAAGCTACTAGCGGTAATAAATGAGTTCAGCAAAGTGGTGGGGTACAAGACCAACATGCAAAAATCACGAGTGTCTCTATACACTAGTAATAAATGAAAATCAAGAAAAAAATTCCATTTGGATTAACAACTAAAAGAATCAAATAGCTAGGAATAAATTTACTCAAGGATGTAAAGGACTTGTAGACA
The DNA here is from genome assembly GCA_004026745.1 of Myrmecophaga tridactyla. Taxonomy (NCBI): domain Eukaryota; kingdom Metazoa; phylum Chordata; class Mammalia; order Pilosa; family Myrmecophagidae; genus Myrmecophaga; species Myrmecophaga tridactyla. Next base: position 9,085 of record PVIY010008596.1, on the reverse strand, counting down.
GAAAATTACAAAATCTTGCTAAATAAAATCAAAGAAGACCTAAATCAATGGAAGAACATTCTGTGTTCATGGATTGGAAGATTAAATATCATTAAGATGTCAGTTCTTCCCAAATTGATTTACAAATTCAGTGCAATCCCAATCAATCCCTATAGCTTACTTTGCAGAGATGGAAAAGCCAATTATCAAATTTATTTGGAAGGGAAAGGGGCCCTGAATGGCCGAAAACATCTTGAAAAAGAGGAACAAAGCTGGAGTACTCACATTTCTTGACTTTAAAGCATATTACAAAGCTACAGTTTTCATAACAACTTGGTACTGGCATAAAGATTGATATATTGGCCACTGCAATCTAATTGAGTTCAGAAATAGACCTTCACATCTATGGCTAATTAATATTTTACCAAACTGCCACAGTTACTCAATTGGGGAAGAACAGAATCTTAAACAAATGATGCTGGGAGAACTGGATATCCATATGCAAAAGAATGAAAAAGGACCCCTATCTCACACTTTAGACAAAAATGAGCTAAAACTGGATCAAAGACCAAAACATAAGAAACAGAGCGACGAAATTCATAGAAGACAATGTTGAGAAGCTTCTTCAAAATCTTGTGGTAGGCAATGTTTTTTTAGACTTTCCACCCAAAGCACAAGTAATGAAAGAAAAAAATTGGTAAATGGGATGTCCTCAAAATTAAAAAGTTTTGTGCATCAGAGAACTTTGTCAAGAAAGTGATAGGACAGCCTATTTAATGGGAGAAAATACTTGGAAACCACATATCTGATTAAGGTTTAATATCCAGAATATATAAAGAAATCCTACAAATCAACAATAAAAAGACATACAACCCAATTAAAAAATGGGCAAAAGACTTGAATGGACATTTCTCCAAAGAAGAATTGCAAATGGCTACAAAGGACATGTAAAGATGCTCAACATCACAAACTATTAGGGAAATGTAAGTCAAAATCACAATGAGATATCGTCTTACACCTACTAGAATGGCCACTATTAAAAGGACAGGTAAGGTGGTGAGACGGTGGCTCAGTGGCAGATTTCTTGCCTGCCATGCTGGAGACCCGGCTTCGTTTCCAGTGCCTGCCCATGCCAAAAAAAAAAAAAAAGACAGGTAACTACAAGTGTTGAAGAGGATGTGGAGAAATGGGAACACTCATTCATGTTGGTGGAAATGTTAAACGGTACAGCCACTGTGGAAGGCAGTCTGGTGGCTCCTTAGGAAGCTAAATATAGAATGCCATATGATCCGGCCATCCCAATACTAGACATATAACCAGAAATGCTGAAAGCAGGCACTCGGACAGACTGATATTCATAGTAGCATTATTCACAATTGCCAGAAATGTCCATCAACAGATGAACAGATAAACAAAATAAGTATCTACATACAGTGGAGTATTATTCAGCTGTAAAAAGGAATGAAGTCCTGATGCATGCGACAACATGGATGAACCTTGAAGGCATTGTGTTGTGTGAAATAAGCCGGACACATAAAGACAAATATTGTACAATCTCACTGTTATTAAGTAATTATAACGAACAAGCTCACAGAGTTAGAATCTACAATACAGTTTACCAGGGGCTAGATTGGGGTTAGATAATGGGGAGTTGATGCTTAACTTGCACAGAATTTCTATTTAGGTTGGTGATAATGGTTTGGAAATGGATAGAGGAGATGGTAGTGCATTATTGTGACTGAATTTATATAGATGACTGTGGTTAAGAGAGAAACCTGAGGGTGTATAAAATACTAGAATAAAAATTAAAAGATAAAACAGTACTGTACTGCACAGAGAGATCATAGATGATGGATTATAGCTAATAGTACAAGTATAAGAATATTATTTCATGGGTTATAGCAAATGCATGACAAGGTGGTGATAATAGAATAGTATATGAGAAAAAATACACCTAATATAAATAATGGATGATAGAAAGAATTATTTTAATAACCTTTCATCAATTGTAACATTAGATAGGTACTGTTAAAAAATATAATTAAAAAAGTTGTATTATTAACAGTAACAAATGCTGCACACCAACACAAGGATATTGGTGATAGGTGGTGTTTGGAATCCTGTGTTTGATGCATAATTGCATTGTAAACTCACAACTTCTCTAATAAAAAAAAAAGAGACAGGGAGGGTGGTGTGATGGTGGCTCAGTGGCAGAATTCTCACCTGCCATGCCTGAGATCCAGGTTCGATTCCTGGTGCCTGCCCATGCAAAAAAAAGAAGACAAGGAAACAGAAAAAAATCCAAGAATGTCTTATTCATTAGCCTTTCCTCTTGCTTTTATCATTTTTTCCCAAAGGCATCTCTTCATGTTCTACATTTGTCTTTAAAATTCTTTCAGTTGTGAAAGAAATGCATGATTGTAATCAACATATTCCATATACATAGTTTTAAAAGTCAAATAATCTTTGATTTAGATCAACTTCTCTAGAACTCTCTAGAAGCTGAGGCTGAGAAAGGGACTCTTCCGCAGTGATGTGTTGAGAAACTGCCCTCTGGAAAAACCCGCCAGAAGGTGAGGGAAGCTGGATGGGGCAGGGACAGAAGCTAAACCATGGTTCTAGCTGAACTGTAGCTTCAGCTTGATCCCACAGAGAGCCCAAAGGTGCCCCCCAGAGAGCCCAAAGGTGCCCCCCAGAGCTGCTCCTCCTTGAGACCAGCATCTCCTTACCAGGCAACCATTGGCTGAGGCTCCTCATTGCTGGTCTCTCAAACATTCTCTCAACACAGTTGTCACATTTTGAATTCAAATCTATATTAAGTGATTTCACTATTATAGTTATGTACCTATTGTCCGCTACTGGGCCTAGTAGGTGTGCAGTGATTACATTTCATTTCTTTTACAGAGCTTTTGGTGGTTCCTGGAATTAAAAGTCGCCTATATTGTTGTTTACTTAATTTAACAGATATGATGTGATTAGAACAGTGTACTGTGCATACGTCTGTGCTCATCATCTGGCCATTTTCTCATGTCCCATGATTCTGTTAAACTAGGTAGAATCAGCTTTCCAGTTTGCTGTCAGAGTAAAATACTTTGCCCATTCTACTTTTCAGCTAGAGACTCTTGGAGTCGCCATCTTCCTACTCCTACTTGGGACTAATGCTTCTTAAACGTGCTGCCCAGCTGTGCTCCCAGATATCCACCAGCTGTTATCTCTGGGCTCCTTTCCCCACTTTCTTGCAGTGAGTTCTCTGGTTTCCTCCCCTGTTTTATAGGAACACTGTCTCCAGTGACTTCCTGAGAAAGGGTAAAACATGTGGGATTTTGTTTTGAGACTTGGAATGTCTGATCATTCATTCACTTTACATACACACCTGATTTCTCATCTGGATGGTTATAGACATATAAATTGTAAACTATTTTCCCTTAGAACTTGGAAGAAATTTCTCCATTTTCTTAGCTCCTTATGTTCCTATTGAGAAGTCCGGTATTATTCCTATTCCTACAACTTTTTATGTATTTTTCTCAAACTTCACAGTAATGGGCTTTGCTTTGGGACTATGGACTTTTAAAATTCTTTCTTTCTTTATTACTCAAAGAGAACCCATGTACCTCTCTGTTCTAGGAAAAGTTCTCACATTTTTTTTTCCTGTGATAATATTGTTCCTTCTATTTTCTATGAGCTCTCTTTCTGGAAACTCTTAAGTGGTATGTTCAACCTGCTGCATTAATCTTTGAATTTCCTTGTCTTTTCTATTGTCATTTGCTTATCTTTTATTCTACTTTCTGGGAAATTTTCTTGACTTTATGGACAAATACTTATTTAGAATTTTTTAGAAATTGAGTCATCACAATTTTAATTTCCAAGAACTTTCATGTAGTCTCTAAATGTATTTTTTATGATTACATTTTCCCTTATTTTATGGATGATGATCTGTCCCTTTATTTCTCTGAGGATATCAATTACGCTTCCTTGAAATTTTTCTGTTCTTGGTATTATTTCTGCTGCTTTTGTGTTTTCTGCTCTTTGGTTTCTTTTGTCAGATAGGAAGCTCTCCTTAATATTCAGTTATCCAAATTAGTCTGTTCATGTTAGTGAGAAAGATGCTTAAAAACTGCTGCAAGCCCTGAGTGCATTGGTCGACCTCAATGGAGGGAAGAGGCCGATGATGTTTTCATAGGGACTTGTTGATCTTTTCCTGGCGCAGCTTTGCTGTTCTCTGGAAGGATCCTTGACTCAGGGGGCTGAGGATCCCATGTATATATTTATTTTTAGCCTGTTCTCAGCACAGTCTAATCCTACTTCTCAATCCTGTACCCCAGGAAGGTAGACTTCTGGTGCCTCGGAAGGCAGGGTAGAGGTTGTCCATTGACTCGGCTGGACTAGGAATAAATGGTCTTTATTCAGACTTTCCAGTCACTTTTCTTGTTCAGCTGGCCACTCCCACATTCTCATGAAGGCTGTGGAACATGGTACTCTCTCTTTCTACTCTCTCTTCCTGAAGGGGCAGATTGGGCTGATTAACGAGAACCTCTTCTTGCAGGGATTTAGGGTTGAAATGCTCTCTCCTAAGTCATTTTCTTTACCCCTTCAGCAATCCATCTTTGCATACAGTGTGGTAGGATGTCTCTTAGTTTCACTGAAGATGTAATGCAAGATTGTGTTTCTAGTTCTTGTTATTGGGGGAGATTTTTGGAAGCAGAAAGTGGCAGAAATATATTTACTCCATCATCTTATACAGAGAAGTCTTCTCTAGAAGCTTTTGGGAACTTTTCTTTGTTCTTCATGATTTGAAATGTGGCTTGTTAGTAAAACATCAGACCACATCTTATGTTTCTTTTCTTTCTTTCATATTTTTCAGCTTTTTATATTTCCAGTTACTATCCTTGGACAATCCCAAATTCCTGACTAGGGATTTTTTTTTTTTGGGGTGGGGGAGACCATCTAATATCTTGAACTGAAATGAAACAAAACAGCTCTGGTGCTCTGCCTGAAGTGGGGTGTGTGGTCACGAACGCAGGATTGCACTCTTGGCCAGAAGATTCTCTGCTCACCACGGGCATACCTAGGAGGAATGGAAACTGTTTGGGGCCTAGTTTTTTAGTTAATTTCCCTGGCTCCACCCTCTTGTCTTGGTTTTATTCTTGGTCTCACCCAGAACCCTGAGTCTTGCATATCTCTGGAGTTCTGTGGTGCATGATAGGACTTTTTCATGCACATCTCAGCTCGCTGACAGGTGGACCTGAGGCTCCAGCCACCCTGTGACATCTGTTATTGTCCCTTCTAGAGCTTTGATGAGATCCTTCAACTGCAGATGGCACGTCCCCATCTTATGTTCTTATGGGTTTACATACTTTTTATGCCTTTAAATCATAGGGGTTGAGAGCACAAGATCTGAAGATAGATGCCCTGGAAAGAGCCACTGCATTTCAGTTGTTTATATCTGTAACTCAATTAAATCAACGAACCTTTCTAAGTCTGTTCCTTCATCTGAAGATAGAAACAATAATGAAAGATAACTTATCATGCAAAGTACTGTGCAAACTCTAAATTTAAAACATATATACTGCATTATTTAAAACTGCTTTTCAAATAATGCGGTATATATGTGTGCACACACCCATGTCTGTTAGGTAGATCAATGACAAAATGGGGAAGGGGAATGGAGAGTGCCCTTGGAGAGTGCCCTCATGTTGTCTCAGATGCCAGGAATCCTCCCTGTTCTAAAAAGTGTTATAGTTTCCAAATGTGGGCACCCAGTCTCCTGTGCCCAGAATGGATAAATTATTGCGAAGTGTCCACACCCAGACTCCCAGGCAGGTGTCTCCCCACAGACAGGGGTTCTTATTGGACCTGTCAGTGGGGAAAGGGCTGCCCAGCCCTGATCTCTGCCGATGACTAACCTCCTCCTGCCACATTGCTTCTTTCACTGAAATATAACCAACATAATTTTAATGAAAAAGAAAAGACACGAGACCAGAGCACCTCTCTCTCTGAGCCTCCAAACACCCAGGATTATAAATCAGTGCCTCAGAACCAAGAGAATTTCATTTTCTTCTGGGGCTTTCAAAGACGGCTTTACTTTTGTAATTTTTCTCAATTGGCACTAAGCAGTGTTCAAAAATGGCCAATGAGAGGAAGAGAGTACAAGCTGGAAACGCAACCTCATTGTCCCAAGCAGCTCCCACTGAACTCCCTTGAAACTGCTGCCTTCATTAACTTCTGAAAAATCCTTTTTCAGCACCTGCATCGGCCCTCCATCTTCAGACAAACCCGTGCCCTGACTTCTCCATGGAACCTGTTTACAGGGAAGCTAATTATTTTCTCCTTGTGCAAAAGCCCACTTCTAACTCTGCAGCTGTGCTCAGCCTCCCGGGGAAAACATCCAAATTTCCATGCTCCCGACTGTACATTGAATGACCTAAAAATACTCACAAATTGGGCTTTGCTTTTCCTACCAGGCTGGGTCCTAATGGAAAAGCTGACTCTTCTGAGCATTCAGAGGGACTATTACTTCCTACTGATGGCATAGTCTATAAATAGCAGCCCCTTCCATGTAGTGGCTGCTGGCTGGCAAAGCCATGCACTTGCATTGTTCCAGAGAAGATTTAATGCTGCTGGAGGATCCTGGGAGGGGGCTTCCAGGGCCTGCAGGCTGGGAAGAAGTCTCCAGGATTCTCCCTGGAGCCCCTTCTCCGTACTGGAGACAAATACACTTAAGACAAGAATGGGCTTTTCAGCAACTTACAGTAGAGAGTAGTGCTGTCCAAAAGAAATACAATGCAAGCCATGATATATGATTTTAAATGTTCAGTCACATTAAAAAATGGGCAAAATTAATTTTAATAATGCATTTTATTTAACCCAATATAGTCAAATTATCATTTCAAAATGTAAAATAAGAGACGAGATATTTTACATTCTTTTTTTATACCAAGTCTTCAAAATCTGCCATGTATTTTACACATTTAGCACATCTCAATCTGGACTCTTAACTTTTCAACAGAATTATTTGATTTTTTAAAAATTTCATAACTTTACAGTTGAAAAGTAGATTCAAACACGCAGGTTGCTCCAAATATTCTTAAAAGTTTTCCAATATCAGAATTGAGACTTAGTTTTTAAATTTATATTTAAATGAATTAAAATTAACTTTAAGAAAACATGGTTGCTCGGTTGCCACATTCAAGTGCTCACCTGCGCCCGTGGCCAGAGGTTTGACTGTGTCTAGACTTCCCAGCGCAGGTCCAGAGTGAGAGGCTGCAGAGGGAGCTGCTTGGAGACCTCAGCTCCCCACTCCCTGGCGGGGTGATGGTGGGCACATTGCCTCTCTGTGCCTCAGCTTCAGCATCTGTAAAAGGGGATAACAGCACCTACCTCTGTGGTTGCTTCATGCATTAAAATGTTGACAATGTAAAGTGCTTGGCATGTAGTGAATATTGCAAACATGTTAGCTACAGCCAAACAGACAAGTGTGGGAGAGAGGCAAATACTATATTAACACATAACATGTGATGTAAGCGCTAATGAAATGTGGAGTGCTATGGGAATGCAAAGGAAGGGCATCTAACTCTGGGGACAGATGGGGGACATCTCAGAGCAGGTGACATTTAGCTGACTCTTGATAAGTAGGAGTTTGCCAAACTATCAAAGAGGAACTGGGGTGGGGGGCGTGTCTTCAAGGAAAAGGCATGAAGTTATGAGAGAGCAGGTAGGTTGGGCGGAGGAGAGTTTGGTGAGGCTGGAGGAAGGGGAGGGAGTTTGGTTAGAGATGAGGCTGGATGGGCGTAGTTTGTCATTCACCTTAAGGGCTTCAGGGTTTGCTGGAAGGTGTTCTCGGAGGTGACCCTGGGACAGCAGCCTCACAACCCACTCCTTCGGGAGCTGGCTAAAGAAGCGATTCCTTGGACTCACCCCAGACCTACTGCTTCAGAATCTCTGGAGGTGTGGCCAGAAATCAACTTTCTTTTTCTATTAGAGAAGTTGTGGGTTTACAGAAAAGTCATGCATAAATACAGGGTTCCCAGATACCACCTTATTATTAACACCCTTGCATTTGTGGTGGTTGATGAAAGCACATTTTCATAATTACATTATTATTAACCATAGCCATGGTTACCTCTGGGTTTACTATGTCATACAGTCCCATGGACTATTTAATTTTATTCTAGTAACATACATACAACCTAAAATTTCCCCTTCTAACCACATTCAAATATATACTTCCATGCCATTGATTACTTTCATAATGTGCCACCATCAGCACCATCCAGTAGCAAATTTGGGATGATCGAAAAGTCATCAATAGTTTAACAAGCCTTCCAGGTAATTCTGATGCGACAAGTGGCCTTGAAAGGGTTTTGTGGTGGGAGGCGGCATCCTCAGAGGTGTGTTTTAGGAAGGGTCTTGCCTCCATCTGGCTTACATCTTGTGTCCAGATCCAGCTGTTCCTCTCAGTTGAGGGGGCCCACCGGCCCCTCTTGGGTCCCAGTCTCTTTATCTGTAAAATAAGGGATTTGACCAGGCCCCCCAGGAACAAGACCGGCTCCTCCTCGTGGCTGATAAACCTCCCCAACAGGACCCTACCTGTTCCACTCCCACCATCTTGTGTCACTCTGTTTCCACCATATTGACTTTTTTGTTGATTCTTATGTTTCAGATTAACATACGTCTTTCCTCCCAGACTTTCTGCTATGCTGCATCTCTTCCTGGATCCCGTCTCTTATCTCTTCTCAGTCTCCACCCCGACTCCTTTCCCTCCCACTCATCCATCCCACCTTGGTCCAACTGGGACGTACCGGGCCACATCAGGTAAATTGCCCCCATCGCTGGCCTTCCTCCTTCCTCAGTTCATTCTTCTTTAACAAACACATGCAGAGCACCTGCCAGGTGCCGGAAACGATTCAAATGCCTGAGAAGTCTCATAGGACCTAAACAAATGGCAGTTCTGGAGTTGTTTGGAGTATTGGACAGCAGTCGTGGACCCCTTCAAGCCCTCTTGTGCCCTGCTCTTGTCCCAGGCAATATTCTGCACAAGCTTCTACCAGCTTTCATTTGCACAGTTGCAACCTCACAGTGCCCTGCCTTAGGCCTGGGCTTGTACCTC